>PNEQ01108139.1:8136-56823 GCA_003012365.1 Medauroidea extradentata
GTTACTGTAACACCACACGTCTGTGATTTGCGTGTAAAACCCCACGACACACGAATGTCAAAACATCCAATCTCTGACCGTGAAGCAAGTCTGCAGACGTGCACACAAGTCACTGACACAAAGTGAGGCAAATTTCTTTTCGCGAAAAGTTCATGTCTCTAATCATGAGTCCAGTCGAAGAGATAAATATTAAGATACAGTGTCCACACATTAGTGTAACTGAAGTAGAATCAATAAAAAAATATCTCATCTACATCCTGGAAGACAAGCGTGAGGGTTTCGAGCAATTTTGGAGGAAATGCTTAGAAGAAAAACCCAGCTTTGTTGAAGAGCCAGAACTGCCGAGACAATGCCGCATTCCAAAGAGATTTGAGAACCCTGCTGCTGCTGCACATCACATGTTCTCCACTCCAGACGAATATTTCAAGCAACAGTATGTCGATGTATGTGACACAATGAAATCATGTGTTACAGAGAGGTTCGAATCTACTGGATTTCAGAAAATTGTATCAGTAGAGAAAGAATGCATATCTGCTGTGAACAACAACATAAAGCTCGAGCAGACGCGAGAGTTCTTTTGTCACGATTTAGATATCGACAGACTCATTTTACACCTATCCATGCTTGGCGACATCGCCAAACGGAAGAATGTAGCCATAAACTCAATGTGTGACATACAGAAGATGTTCTTGGAAGACCCCACTGTTCAAGAGCTCCTGCCTGAAGTCAACAAATGCATGAAACTCCTACGTACTGTTCCTGTGACAACCGCTACAGCTGAAAGGTCATTCAGCGCCCTTCGCCGCCTGAAGCCATACTTACAGTCAACGATGGGGCAAAAGAGACTAAACAACAAAGCATTACTTAAAGCACATCAGGCTGTGCTAGACAACTTGGATCTTAGACCGCTTGTAAATGAATTCATAAGAAGCAACTCAGTGCGTAGAAAAACTTTCGCATTATACTGAAATCTGACACACTTTTGTTGAGTATGTTGTTAGTATTTTCACTAATTATTTTGTGCGAGATTGTTTAATTTACTGTTTTTTTTTTATTTTAATTATCGATTTAACTAGCCTATGTGAAACTGTCAAGATATTTTGTGAATATATATAAATATTATATATGATAAATGCCCCATAATTTATTTTTGAAAGTGTCAAGATATTGTGCTTTAAATACAAGTTTTAAAATGTTTCATAAATCTCGTGCAAACATTGAAAAGCTTTTGTTTCAGTATTGTATATTAATATCTTATGTGATAAAGGCACTTTATTTTTATTTTTATGAAGTGTCAAAAATTGTGTGATTTTAATGTTTTAGTTGCAAGCTCAAAAATATTTCATAAATTTCTTGCATACAGGGAGAAAACTTTTGTTTTGGTACTGTATTTCAATATATTATGTGATAGAAGTCCCTTCATTTTATTTTTGGTAAGCATCATGAAGATGTGTAATTTGAATATTTCGGTTGCATTTTATAAATTTTCACAAGTTTTTTGCAAATAGGGAGAGAATTGTTTTGGTATTGTATTTTATTATTTTATATGACAAAGACACCTTAGTTAAAATTTTCTAAAATGTAAAGATTTTGTGTGATTTGAATGTTTAAGCTTCAAGTTTTAAAATGTTTCATTAACCTATTGCAACCAGGGAGAAAACTTTTGTTTTGGTATTGTATTGTAATATTTTTTGATAAGGGCCCCCTTAAATTCAGTTTTTCAAAAGTTCAAGATATTGTGTGATGTGAATGTTTTAACTGGAAGTTAAAAAATGTTTCATAAATTTCTTGCAACTAGGGAGAACACTTTTGTTTTGGTTGTACAGTATATGTTTTAAAAAATTCCGGGGAGAATTATCCCTGTACCCCTTCAGCTTCTAAGCCGCTCCCCCCCCCCTCCCCAATAAAATTCGAAAGTCGGCGCCGCTGTGTATGTTGTTGGCTCGGATCAACTGAACACATTGAAACTAATACTAAGGAAAGTGAGGCTTATAGTTGTAAGAGCCATAGTTCTGGTAAAATATAAGGTCGACGATCACGTTAGGTTACCAGTGTCAGTTGTATACCGTAAAACGGACGTGTCCAAAGAACACCGTTGCGGAACAAACGAAGCAGAGGAAGATTAATTACGCGCGCTGAATTTCGTATGGTGTTGGTAAATTTTAGCAGTCATTATACACTTTATGTTATAACGGTATTCGTAATAGAAGTATTTTTTATTAACTTTAATTATTTTAATATTTCGAGTAAACTGGATCTGTCGCAGTTTTATTCGTTACTCATATACATCATCCTTTCTCTTTTCTCAAGGTTCGTGTAAGTCATTTCGGTATTCTTTCCTTTGTCTTTTTGAACTTTTCTTGACAGCTATACTCTGATTTGGAATAGTACTGACTATCAATGCGTCATTTTGTGCAATTATTTTGTAGGAAAATTGTGCAAGACGTGCATGTTTAACCTCATGAATTTTATTTAAGCTGTTTTTTTGATTTTCGTACATTAGTATAGTACTTGCCAACTTTTTAGTGACTTGAGATTAGTTCGTAGTGTGTCGTTCTTTATGTAAAAATGAGAATGATATTGACTTTAATAAAAAAATTGTATTACGATGAGCGTGCAATAAACCCCGGTATTTTCCTGCAGTTGGAGTAAACCAGCCTAGAGTATGGCAATTGGAATCGAACCCAGGACTTCTGGATTGTTTACAACGACCTTAGTTCATGCTTTGCACTTTTGTTTTGCAAACCTCAGTTGACAATGAGACAAGTACTTATTGTTAATTCAACATGATTTTTGGCTATCTTACCTCATCTCGTCCTCAAACGTGGTAACATTTTATCTTAGCAGGAGTTGTAATTTAATATGTGTAATTAATTTTTGACGTTGGTATGTCCATTTCTCCCGTTTTTGATAACGAGTATAATTTTAAAAAAATGTGATAAACCCAGTACTGTATCCAAAGTACGGATAATAATTTGGCCCCGGCTGTACCGTAGGTTAAGTAAGGTATTTTAATGTGTTCACTATTTACCTGTTGATCTTTCTGATCAGTAGTATAGTGAGCGTTAAGGGGGAGTGTTAGGCAATTGTATTGTATTTTCAGTTTTTGAATCATAATATTTATTCTAATTGTATTATCAAAATTTATCTTCGACAAAGCATGTGATATATTCTTGGTAAATTGCTTGACATAAATAATAATGGAATCATTAATTAATTTTTCATGTAGAGTCATTGCAATAGAATTATAGGTTAACTTTCAAGAATAATCTTGCAATGATTCTGCATGACAAATTAATGAAAGATTCCATTATTTTTACGTCAACCAGCTTATCAAGAATATGTACTATGCTTTGTCGAAGAGAAAATTTTGATTACACAGTTTGAATAAGTGTTATGGCTCAAAAACTGAAAATACTTTAAAATTGTCTAACACTCCCCCTTAATAGTCTTAATGAGGACGTGTATATTTAACACGATCAAATGCAATTAACACAATGCCTTTAACGCGTTGCAAGGGCAGTGAAACCTCTGCTCACTTTAAATTCGTGCCTTGTTTGATTTTGGTTTTATTAGGCAGCTCCCATAAGTTTGCGAATCGGTTATGTCGCATGATCATGTTAGCGGCTGCAATGGTATGGTGAATAAATACTTGTGATTCTCTCGTGACGGGCGAATTGCAGGGAGCACGTGGCTACTTGCCTTGCCTTGACCCAGATCCGAACTTGATACCCCCCGTGCTTCGCACCGCCGCCGTCCAGAGGCGGAGCTACTGCTGGTTCGAGAAGACGGTCGATACAGCGTGGAAGTGTAGTCGTGTGCCGAGACCGACAATCCCTGCACAGAACCAGCTATGTAGTTGTATTTAACTACCCTGGCTTGTTCGCAAACATTATATTTAGGGACTTGAAAGTTTGGTGAAAGGATTTATCCAACAAATTATTCCAGTGACTTACGTGTACATCTACAGCTCTACTTCAAGATGAATGATTGTAAATTTTCAACTTTTACGGGTCTAGAGATTCTACCCGCAAATCACAGACGTGTTGTGTCGCAGTCAATAACCTTATTCTGATTGGCACATTCAAATGAGCGACGCATCTGCACAAATAATGAGTAGAGACATGCAAAATTCACGTTATCATTTGGTAGCAGACTAAACTTCACTTTCCTGTACATAACAGAGCATAATCTGAAATTCAGTTGGCCACGAATTTTCATGTGTTGTCATTTACGTGCGTTACGTCTTTAAAGAGATTGGCGTCTCTACCGTGTAAGCATTCTCCGCGGCAAGTCACGACAATATCGGCCAGCGGGAGACGTTGAACAAGCCTATAGTCACTTGGAGTCTAGTCAGCTGTCAGAAAATAACGCGAATTTCGCATGTCTCTAATAAAGAGAGATTTTGGTCAGCTCTCAACATCGAGGTCTTCAGCGCTGGTGAAGGGTGACGTGATGTGAGTATGGAGCAGTGCCGGAATGAGATGGCGGGGGAAATGGGAGATCCCCGAGAAAACCCGCCGAAAGCTGCATCGTCCGGCACGATTCCCACGTGCGAAAATCTGGGGACCAACCCCGCCGGAATTGGATTCCGGATAGCCGTGGTGGGAGGCGAATAGTCGGACCATTCGGCCACAGCGGCCCCTCTGCACAGAGAGACTCTATACTCTGTCAATTCCAAGATTGCAGCTTGTGCCACTCCGCCTGTTCGCGCGCTGGAACGGCATTGGCTGTGGAAGAAACCATCACATTACCTCCGCGTGTTTCGCTAGCTGTCGACAGGTGACAAGTGAAGAAACGAAATCGGGCCTCGCTGTGGAGGAAATGGTTATCACGACAGACGTTGGCGTCGTTGCGTAAGTCGTAGTTAATCCATTCCATGCACAGATAGTATTTCATGTGCACAGAGTAATATTATATTACAGAGGATTAAAGAAACGAACGATTAAATCCCATATCTTGAACAAAAACACAGCAATTCAGCGTAGGACCTATTTCCTGCCGCAACGACCTGTTAACTATACTCTATCCATTCCAAGGTTGCAGCTTGTGTCACTCCGCCTGTTCCCGCGCTTGAACGGCATTGGCTGTTAAACAAACCGTCGCACCACCTCCGCGTGTCTCGCGAGCTGTCGACTGGCGACAAGTGGAGAAACGGTATCTCGCCTCGCTGTGGAGGAAATGGAATCACGATGATCGTGGCGTCGTCGCGTAAGTCGTAGTTAATACATTAATATATTCCATGCACATATAGTATTTAATGCGCACAGAGTGATATTATATTGCAGAGGATTATAAAACGCAACTAAACGGTTAAATTACCTATCCCGAACTAAAACACAGAAATTTAGCGTGGGACCTATTTCCTGTCGCAATGACACTGTTAACTAACCAGCCAACCAATGATCGAGAGCTCACCTGTGACAAGTGTTTATTTCTGCTGCAATCTTGGACTGGATACAGTATAGCAATAACCGAAGCAGAGTTGCAGATGTGCACGTACGGCCTTGACACAGAACAGTGCAAAATATTTTTGCGATCCACTCGTGTCTCTTACCATAAGGTACTTAATGAAATTTCTAATAAATAGAAGCACGGAAATTTCGCAGTTTCAACGACCAGCTGGCTGAACGCCACAGTCCTGTGTACACCATGTCTTCAGCAACTTGTGCATTGGCTGCTACTCAAGTAAGTGGCCGGGAGTCAGTGAGTGTTTTCATGCAGGTCTGCCATTGGTTCACAGTACTCAAGTTAGAGTTTCATTTACAGTTGTCCAATCGCGGAGGTATTGAACATGTATGTATACGTGGTTGGGAAATCCAACCTCTTTGCGAATTCGCAAAATTTCCGGGTCTCGTATAATAACACGCGTAGAAATATTTTCCTAATGCACAACATTTTCACTCGAGGAGTGATATTGGAGATTCAAATTGGCATCTGTATTATTACTGTAGGTAAGTTATGGGTCGGTACCAATGACTGTTTGTTTGGTTTTGACATTTCATTATGCTAAAACTATAGAATACAAAAATTCTTAATGGACAGAAATATCATCAGATCTAATGTCTGCAAGTTGAACAGTATTCGGTACAAATATAAAAATTTGAATTTTTTTGCCGCCCAGTTCTGTAGTTGTAGTTAGAGTGAAATGGCGCGAAAATATGTAGTGCTTAAGTAGTCTACAAAGTGCTCTAGCATGCTGTATCTTATATGATTGTACGACGATAACTTGAGAAGGTTAAGATTGTTACATATGAATAACAAGCGGTCAGTATCGGCGTACCCGGATTCTCATTAGCCTAGTTAAATGTGAAAACACGTACAGTGGAATATACCTAATGATATCGGGCAAAGTGCTGACTTTATATAGAACCTCCTATAGGCGACTTTCGAAACCTCTATCTGTGAGGCTGTGCACCATGACTTTAGATACGTGAATAATTCTCGTATTATTTTGAGGACAAGCTAAAAATTTCATAAATGAAACACGTGTACATTTGTGTTACTTCATCAACTTAGTTGAAACTTCCCCATGGGTTGTGATGAGCCAATAACATAGAATAGAAGTACCGGTAAAAAAATGTACGCCCAACCATAGGTCACCGTTTGAGTGAGAAAGCAACTAATGAACAGTTGGCATTTGCTTTAGTGTATGTGCAAACATCACAATATACTGTGTAGGGACGTACATATGTTCTAAAACAGTGTAGCATCCTACATCTTAAATGATTGGACGACGAGCACGGCCTGTTTACATACGAATTACAGAGTCAAAGTAGTGGCACATTGGTCCATTCAAATGGCGAAATATCAAATAACGTCAGAAGTACTTCTGACATTTACACTCAATATTAAAACCTAGGAAACAGTAATTATTTCCCGCGGTGTATCACGTTCCCTATCCGTGACTAAAGACCGTAATTTATCGCGAGCAAAGTTGACTGTTTGCTAAGGTGGTAATGTAGCTTAGTGTTGACATTTTCTGTTCATTTAGTCATTTAGCTGTGGAAATAAAGGTTCTGGTACGCCGATACTGAACCACTTGTTCTTAAAGCTTGAATAAAAGTTCACGAATTCATTTCGGGACTAGCTAGAATCCAAGCTCATGTACATTTATGTTGCGGTTACCATTGGATCACAGTTCATTAAACACTCGTTGGAGAACTTTGAACCAGTAAGAAAACCAGCAAGTAAATAACGACTTATTCCCGCACATCTTGTTCTTATGTATAATTGGATAATTTGTCTGTGTAGTCGTACTTGCTTTCATCCAGTCTTGTGTGTTGTTTGGTATCCGTCAGTGTTTTCTGTGTTTGGTTATCCTGAGTCTTTTCAGTTGTCTAGGTTATTATTATTTTTCTTTTTTTAGATCTATCATATATTTTATATGTATTTTCTGACTGAAAATGATATTGTCTTGCTTTTTCTTTGTTTGTTCTGGTCTTTTTTTTTTTTCGGCTGAGTAATGCTATGGTATACATCTACGATTCTACCCTTGCTCAAACACTCCCATTGCAAGACTCATTTTCCTGGCCATAATTATACATTCACAAACATTTGGAATGTGTCAAAAAATATTCCTAATCATACAAGTCACAGCATGCTACAGTTTTTTTGGAGACTATTTTCGCACCAAATATTTTCTAGTTTTTTGATCACTCATGCTTCGCGAAAAGTTTATCGCGCAAGCTAGATTCCATTAGCTTACGTCATTGGCCGTGTGTTTGTGAGAAGATGTTTGCCATACGATTGAGATTAAGCAGAAATATGTTTCCTCGACGAAAAACCGTGTGTAATTTGCAGACATATTCCCAAGGCGCGTAAAAATTGCAACCACCCTGCCATTGTTGTGGGCGTGAGCGTAAGTGTTTTGTATAACACAACCGGTCATGAGATCATTTTTGCGAAATTCGCGTGTTCTTGTCAATGACTTGATGTGGTAGAAATTCGCGAGAATCTTTCCTGCCAGCGTATTCTCCAAATCAAAGCGCCATGTGTCTTGGTCGACAGTTGTGTGACTCGGTCGTAGCCATCTTTAATAGAATGCCGTGGCCTTAGATCTGACAATCCTGCCAGGAAGGGTCCTTTTAACACTTATTTTAGCTCGCCGAAGGATGTGGCTGTACCTGATACGTTATTCTGCCCTACACACCGGCGAATCAGGGGAAGGCAATGCCTTTGGAAAGCTAAACTATGTGTTAAAATGACCCTTCCTGGCAGGGTTGCCAGATCTAAGGTCGCGGCCTTCTGCTAAAGACGGCTATGCCTTAGTGTAGCTGTTCACAGACAAACATAGATGTTCAGTTGTAGAGCACCAGAGTTATCATTGGCCCAGCAGAGTAAAGACTGACCCGTAACGGAAGAAAGGCGTCGGGAATTAATACACTACATTGAATCCCAGTAGTAAACTGTTCAGGCGATAAATCCCATCTCTATCAATGACATATCTATGGACCTGAAAAATCATCATTTACCTTTTGGGTACAAATTAGATTTCGAACAAGTCATTTTCGCATTTGGCCCTTGTCTTATTTGACAGCATTGAGCCAATAAAAATATGTAATTAGTAGAGCCACGATTTTGTCGCGAGAAGATTTTTGCAACATTTTGTTTCAGTGTCTCGCGTGCACCTCGGCAGCTCTGCCTCACGGCTATTGGCAGCGTGTATTTGCTCAGACACGTCCCTCATTTGACTGCACCAATAACAATGAGGCTATTATGACGCAATACGTCTGTGATTTGTCAGCGGAACCTCAAGACAAGCGACAGTTAAAACGTCCAATCACTGACCATGAATATAGATGATGGTTTATCGCGGGAAAACTTGACTATTTGCTAGACTTCAACATACGCTCAGCTTATGAAAAGATAACTGGCTTTCGCTTGTACGTGGAGCTGTTGCCCCAATTCGACTAAGCCAATAAGAATCCCGCTGTTGTAATATTTGATGCCTGTTATTGGTCTGCAGACAGCTACGGTGTGTCAGTGGTTTCAAGGCTATGTTGGTGCAAAAAATTTTCGCGATATACCATCATCTCTAACCATGAAACAGAGTTGCAGATGTGAACATAAGGCATGGAAACCAAATGTTGCAAAAATCTTTTCGCCATAAAATCGTGGCTCTAGTAATTAGGTCTAAATGCACACTTAACAATATGTAGAGGTGGTGATTTAGCCTATCACGGGAAAACTTGACTGACTGTTTGCTGGATTTCAACATACGTTCAGCTTAAGACGATCATTGGCTTTAGCTTGTACTTGTAGCTGTTACCCTGTTTGACTGAGTCAAAAATAATCCTGATATGTAGGAACTCATGATTTTCGCGTAGAGATTTTCACACCAACTTGTTTCAATGCCTTAGTTCCACCTCTGCAGTTTTATATCTTAGTTATTGGCAAAGTGTCTTTGTGTTTCATATTTGACCCTACCAATCAGAATAAGGTTACTGCGAATAATAACACACGTTCATGATTTGCAGTAAAACGTTAAGACACGTGAGAGTTAAATTCAGCCAATCTCTGAGCGTGAAGCAGAGGAGCAGATGTGCACATGGGGCACTGAAGAAAACTGGTGCAGAAATATTTCCACCAAAAGTTGGGGTCCCTACTAATAGGCCTATCGTAATATTTAATGAATATTATTGGTCTGCAGATAGCTAGGTTATGCCAGAAGTATATCACCCAATAGTACAAGTTACAAACTAAACTACAGCGTTTTCAAGGGTATGTTGGCACAAAACATTTTCGCGTTATATCATCATTAGGGACCCTGTTTTTTCGCGAAAAGAATTTTTCTCCAGTTTGTTTCAGTGTCTTACGTGCACATCTGCAATTTTGCTTCATGGTTATTGGCAGCGTGTCTATGTGAAGAGCCGTATCTCATTTGACTGAGCCAATTACAAAACTTTCCTGCAACACCACACGTCTGTGATATGCCGGTAGAATCTCAAGACTCGTGACGGTTACAGTATCCAATCGCTGACCAGGAAGCAGAACTGCAGATGTGCACGTTAGGCACGGAAACAAAGTGAGGCAAAATTCCTTTCGCGAAAAACAGAGGTCCCTAATCGTCATCTCTTATCATAACATTATAAAAACTGGCAGTCGATGTACATATATTGTCTGAGTACATAGGCATTCTTACACTTTGAACTGGAAGCTTTCAATATTCACAGTTTCCCTGTGATTTCCATAGATTCTAACTTTTGTAATTGCCCCATCGGGAATTAGTGGAAAACTACAGGTTGCATCAGCGAAATTAACTCGCAGATTGAATGAGAGATTTTCACAGTAATAAAAAAGTGCATTAAAATCTCAGGCTGCAATAGTCTTATCATTTTGTGCTATGCTTAATAGTAATAGATTATAAGTAGCATTGGGATTTTCTTTCCTCGCCTCTGCCATGTTGACAGTCCAGTTGTTGAAAAAGTAACGAGAATTTTTTTTTACCCAGGTGTACAAAAAGAGCGTTATTTAACATCACATGTTAGTAGGTTTTTTTCCTAAATCATGTTATAAGCCCAATAAAAACATGCGCTAAAATAAAGGCAAAAGGGTTACCGGTGGGAATCGAACCCTAGTACTTCGACACGTCACGCTAATACAGGGATCGTGAAAGTAACTAATCGTTGTCGCATACCAGTTATGTGTGGGTATTTTGTTTTGCGTTTTCTTGGTAATAAACTTACTGTTTATTGTATAATGTGAATTTCTTAAAACCTCAGCGCAACTTCATTGGACGCACACAGTGAAAATGAACATTACGAAAACTTTATTATCCACAACAACCAAACAACAAGACTACTTATTATTAAGTAAGTCTACTGTATACGTTACTGTACATTTAAGAGTAACTTATGAAACTCTTGTTTCCCTTAAAAAAAAAAAAAAAAAAAAAAAAAACTAGGGAAAAAATTTATCGAATGCTTACTTTTGAAATTATGGTACAATATTTATTGCGCGTAGACTTAAATCGTGTGAGATTATTAAAATAACAATTTAGTTCCTGATTTAAATTATAGTTTTCAAATTATACATTAAATGGAATTTTGTACTGATTAAATAGTGAAATATGCTTACTAATTCAATATGTTACCCCCATTGTTAGGGACTGCTGATTTTCGCGAAAAGAGTTTTGCCCCACTTTGTTCAGTGTCTTACGTACACGTCTGCAGTTCTGCTTCAAGGTTAGTGACTGAACGTTTTAACTCTCACGGTTGCGTAAGGTTCTACCCGCATATCATAGACGTGTAGTGTATTGCAGTAATCTTACTGTGATTGGCTCAGTGTAATGAGAGTAGTCTCTTCATATCGGCGCGTTACCCAGTAACCACGAAGCAGAACTTCAGGCGTGCACGTAAGACACTAAAACAAAGAGGCGCAAAACTTTTTTTTTTCGCGGAAAGTCAGCCCCTTTATGTGATTCTCTCCACTTTTTTGTCAGTCAACGTCGACAACACAACAGATTCGCCAGCGAAAAATCTTGCAACTTATTGAAACTGTGAAAATTCCGATGATTCGAAATTAGAGTGTCAGTGAGAAGGCTAGCCTATTGGTAAGAAATTGTCCCGTTCTCTCGCGGCGCTGGGCTGCGGTGATCGTATGGTCAGACCATTCGTGTCCCACCTAGGTGATCCGGGTTCGATTCCCAGTGGGGTTGGTCCACGGATTTTCGCTTGTCGGAATCGTGCCGATGATGCCGTTGGTCGGCGGGTTTTCTCGGGGATCTCCCGTTTCCCCCGCTCTTTCTCTCCGGCGCTGTTCATATTCACCTCATGTCACCCATCAGTAGACCTCGCTGTTAAGCGCTGACCAAAATCTCTCACTAACTCACTTACTAACTCACTCACTCACTCTCGTGTCGAATGCGCAGCTCGGGCAGGCAGCAAGCCTCCCTGATGCCGTTCACGTCTCGAGTGCCTTTTGTCGCGGTAAGCCTCCTCTCGTCCGCGGAGAGGGTAAAAAATAATCCGTGTCAGTTGCGCAGGATGTTTACACGCGCTCGCGGTCCCAGTCCAGGCTGGGAGTCGACAAGTCCAAGCGCCGAAATAGCCGCGAAACTAGGATCACAAGAATATCTCTCGCGCCTGACTGGACGCAGTGTGTGTGAGACAGAGGGAGAGAGAGAGATAGATAGAGAGAGATAATTTATAAAGCTGGATTCACAACCAACCAGGGACGGATCTGGGCTTTCCTTCGCCCGAGGCAAGAATTGTGATTTGCTCCCACCCCCCTTCTTTTCCACCCCCCTTCTTTTCCACCTGCCCACCTTTTTTTTACGTCAGTCCAATCAACCCAACAGTAACAAACGTATCTTGCGTACGTTGTTTTGCGCTCGCGTAAATAACAGTATACCATTTTAGTATAAGTACATAAAACCTGTACGTACTAGCTACCAATAGCAGTGTTTTAAGTGTCCATTATAATTATAAATACTGTATTTATAACATTATATTGTGTTCAGGGTTAGTAAAAATACAAAACTAGTAAAAAGTCTGAATACTGGTAGGTATTGTATATTGTTTACACTCATTTACATTCCTTTCACAAATAAAAACTTTCGGCACCACCGGGCAGTCTGCTCTCCCCCCCCCCCCCCCCCCCCCCCCCCCCCCCCCCCCCCCCCCCTCCTCCTCAGGTCCGCTTCTGCAACCAATATCCAACACTTCGCGTACGTTTAGTTGGTCAACATTTTACTTCTTACACACGTACGCCAAGTGGTGGTATTGAATCCAGATTTTAGTAGCAGTAAGAACTTACGTCATAGTTAAATTTTAATAATGTTTTTTAAATACTTCCTCTTTTTGTCGCAAGTTATTGCGTTTGTTTCGGTCTATAATTATAAATGTTCCGCAATTTACTGTCGACATTTTGCACTGTTAATGACAAAAAATTTTACACGTCTAGATTCTATGGTGTTCTGAATCCAATCCCAGAAACCTTACGTAAATTTGAATCAGTGACAAATTACATTTTTCGGTGAAATTCCAGTTGTTTCTGTCAAAAATGAGCAATTGAAGTTAGTGAAACCGTGCTGATTGTTTGAGTAACAAAATTCTACTGCTTTAAAAGTGATTTTCACTTATTCTCAACGAATTTCACATGCCTGTTAACTGATTTTCAGTTAATTTTACAGGTTCTCATTCAAAAACATAATTTTTAGTGATAAACATTTCACCGATTGTAACCACTAGACTAATTCGGATAGAAAGTGTTACGCGCGTACAGGGGAAGATTTAAGAGTGAGGAGGGAGTTACAGGGTTGAAGTAGGCAATTCCCCCCCCCTCCAAAAAAAAATTGTGTTCAACATTATATAGTTAGGGACCCTGGTTTTCCGCGAAAATAATTTTGCACAACTTTGTTTCCGTGCCTTACGTGCACATCTGCAGTTCTGCTTCGTGGTCAGCGATTGGATATTTTAACTCTCTCGAGCCCTGGGATTCTACCGGATAATCACAACCGTGAGGTGTTGCACAGACTTTATTGTAATTGGCTCAGACAAATGAGATACTGCTCATAGACACGCTGCCAATAATCATGAAGCAGAATTGCAGATGTGCACGTACGGCACTGAAACAAAGTGGGGCAAAATTCTTTTCGAGATAAACCTGAGTCCATATATATATATATATATATATATATATATATATATATATATATATATATATATATATATATATATATATAGTAGATCCAGAGTCGACTCAAGGAAACTGGAGTTTTGTTCTATGATGATCCAAGTAGATTTAAAGTGCCGTACTTATATGAATGCTACTTTTAATGTTCTGTAACAGTAAACAAGCACACTTTTGAGATGGCTGTTTTTTTTTTTTTTGCAATCTATAAAATCACATAAGGACACAAACAAAAAAAAATATGTTTCTAAATCCACAACTGCGTGCGCACGTTCGTTAAATGTGGTTGTGAATGTGGCTTAACTGCTCGCTGCATCCAGAGCTTTACAAGAGTCAGCTGCTTTCACGAGCCGTCAGTGCTTCTGCAGCCGTGCTGTTTGTTTACAAGAGCTGCTTCTCGTTTGCACTGTGAAGAAAGTGCACTTGCCGGTAACGGAGGAGTAGTACTGCAAAGTAGCGCGAAGCTATTTCGAGTGGAATGTAATTACTTCCTCCTTTTCCTTTCTCTCTTCGGCCCCATCAACCCGGCGCCCCGTTCTTCGTCTGCCCGCAGAGCTCTGCGGTAAAATTAAAAAATTAAAAGCGGAATCGCGCCGAGAGTTCTTGCCTGGTGTAAGTACACACCTGACAGCGCAGCAAGGAATTGTAAATGTTATATTTACGCCACATTCACCGGTAATTGAGCATTTTGGAAACCTTGTTTTTTTTTTATTTCGACCAAGGTGTTTCTTACTGCTACAAGTTAGTGTGAAATAGCAGTGTACTTGATGAACACGCCGTATATATCTCACAATATTCAAGATTTAAGGCCACAGGTTGCTACTTATGCTGTTTTTTGCGAGTGTAAAATTTTAAATCATGAAAGGGGCAGATATCGCAAAACCGTTACGTAGAAATGTTGGAAATTGTTTGTACAATGTAGCTTTTTTTTTTTTTTTTTTCAAAGCGTAACTTTCTATAATTTTCGATAATTATCGACGTAATTAAATTTTCTTCAAATCAATAGTTAGCAAAAATTAGGCTGTATAGTACAAAGAATTTCCAACATTTCTTTGTACTGGTTTTGCGATATCTGATCCCTTTCAGAATTTAAAAAATCAAACTTACTAAAATAGTAGAAACAGAAGACCATTGCCTGATATCACAATAAAATTTTTTTTTATCATTACATAAGACTTGCAAGTTTTGTGTTATTATCTGACAGCAGACTGGACAAGTCACTGTGTTCTAGTTTGCTATCAACTATTGACCGGATGATTGTGTGGCTCGCCTCAACTACTTTGTCAACCAATGATATAAGTTCGACTGTAAAATGCCCACTATTCTGTAAATCGGGTACACAAAGATACTAAGACTGGAGGCTATAGCGTCACGGAGTGTATTCGGCAGAGTATAGGCCTGTGAATTCTAGCCTGTAGCCAAACAATAACGCGAAATTTGCACGTGTGTGTGTGTGTACATATATATATAATATATATATATATATATATATATATATATATATATATATATATATATATATATATATATATAATGAAGTGCCCACTCGCTCATCAATGCACAGTCTAAACCGCTGGACCTAGAAACGTGAAATTTTCAACGAAGCTTAGCCACTTAGGAAAATTAAATGGGTGAAGAGGGGAAATTCTCGCTAACTCTCTAACCTGATGATGATTTTTACTTCAAAACATTGCCTAAGCAAGTGCATATTTAATAATTTTTCGAAATTATGGGGGTGTAAAGCCGTTAGGGCCTATATGTGTTTTTTTTTTATAAATCCTCTAGTTCTCTTAAACCACTTAACATACCAAGATGATCTTTGCATCAGAATGGTGCTCATGTAAATGTCTAAAAATTAATTTTAGGATTTTCCGAAATTCATCCTTGAAAGCCGATAAAAAAATGAAACGTGTTTTAAATCAATCATCCGTACTTCCTGGACAATTTGAGATATCGAGGGGGTTTTTGCATTAAAATTAATCTTACGTAAATACCTAAAAGAGTAATTTCAGGATTTTTCAATATTCGTTCTTGAAAGCTGGTAAAAAAAATAAACGTATTTTCAAGTAATCATTCGTGTCTCCCAAACCATTTGAGATATCGGGGTGGTTCTTGCTTAAAAAGGAAGCTTACGTAAATATATAAAAACAGAACTCGAAATTTAAGAGCCTGGTGAAAAGTTGGAAACTAATTTTTTGGAGAAAATGAAACTAACCTGACGAGAAATCGACATGCTCTTTTCTTTAAAGTTTGCGCACGTAAATATATATGGCATACAAAATAATTTATGGTAATTTACAAATTAAATATATACAGAGAATATAGTAACACCATAAATTAATACGTAATTAATAGTTAGTTAATCTTTTCCATAGTACATACGAGCGAAGTCGCAACGGGACAGCTAGTAATTTTATATTTCTACGACATTAGTCACAGACTAAATAATAATAATGACGTGAAATATTTCGGCGGCTCGTTTGATGCAGGCGAACTTCGCCGCTTATTTGCTGTCCATGTTTGTTTGGCGCCTGCATGTTATAGAAGGTTTCCTACTGGCCTGGCTGCCGATTAGCAGGACAGCTGCCTTACGCTGATTGGCGGTAGGTATTTCCTCCATGTTGCTGGCCAGCGAAGCCACTTTGCTGGCATGAGTGACTGAGTTCGTCGCCATACCAGCTATTTCACTTCTGTCTTCCTAAATATTCTGTGACATTGTGTTCGTTTTATAGACGTTGCTTGTGACAACCTTTTTCCACTTGTGAAATTTTTTTAGCTCTCATAGTCTTCCCATAGCGGCATGTCAAAATCAAAATGTGTAACTTATGGGTAGAGCCCGGTAGTTTTCGCGAAAAGATTTTTGCCTCACTTTGTTTCAGTGCCTTACGTGCGCACCTGCAGCTCTGCTTTGTGGTCAGTGATTGGATGCCGTAACTCCCAGCTTGTGGAGGTTAAACCCGCAAATCACAGACGTGATGTGTGGCAGTTATTCATGTACTGATTGGCACAGTCAAATGAATAATAACTCTGCACAAAAATACTCTGTCAATAGCCACGAAGTTGAGGTGCAGGTGTGCACGTAAGACACTGAAACAAAGTGGGGCAAAAATCTTTTCGCGAAAACTACCGGGCCCTACTTATGGGTAGAGATGATGGTATATCGTGAAAATGTTTTGTGCCAAGATAGCCTTGAAAACACTGACACAACGTAGCTGTCTGCAGACCAATACCAGGCATCCAATATTACAATATCGGGATTCTTATTGGCTCAGTCAAATAGGGCAACAGCTCCACGTACAAGCTGAAGCCAGTAATCTTCTGGTAAGCTGGGCGTGTATTGAAATCCATCAGCCAGTCAACTTTTCCCGCGATAAACCATCATCTCTACTTATGGGAACATACAAATAATAAAATTCAACTTACTTACTCGAGTGAAGTAATTTACATTGAAAGTAGATATTGCGCGCCATATGCTAAAATATTTAGCCTAAAACCCAAAATAATTTTTTTTTGTTGAAAAAAAATAATGTATAACCAATTTCCTTTATTTATGATTGGCTATTTTAAAGAAAGGTACGAATGGAATTAGTTGTGTTTTTAAATCTTTTAGCGTATGGCCTTTAATATTTAATTTCAGTGTAAATTATTTAATTCGTGTAAATTAGTTGGTTTTTGTTATTTGTATGTTTCGGAACTAGTTAAGTTTGACTTTGACATGCCGCTATGAGAATACTATGAGAGCTAAAAAATTTTCACGGGTGGAAAATGTAGTCACAAATAATGTCTATATAACCAAAATATTGTCGTAAAAGTATAAAATTATGCATTTTTGTCACGTGAACACACTAAGTGCGCGAGAATTCTACCGACAGCCCTTCGTGCATGTGATTTTGAAATCGCCTAGATAGGTTATGTCACCGGCCAATGTTGCTTTAAGTGCACGCAAGGCATGGTGTGACGCAACCTATGAACTGTATAACATCATGGTGCGGGAGGGGGCGTCGTATAGCTAGAAATATATCGCAGGACCGACCTGCAGGCTAGAATCTCTTGTCCTATGCATACTCAAGTCCCGAACATTTGTCCAGTAGCTGCTACTCAGTGGAACAGCAGACAGTGGACGAATAAACGGGGTTTGAATATGTATAGTACAATGGATTCTAGCCTAAAGGTTATTGAATTCGCGAAATTTTCCAGTCCCTACCTATCAGACGTTCCGCCGTGATGCTGTCGTTTCGTTACGGTATAATAAAGTTAAAGGAATGTAACGTGTCCCACTGGTGTTTTAAGTGGTCTGTAATTGAATTGTTTCGCTTGACAATGGCACAGGACTTGTTCATTTTTAACTGTTTTTACCTTGAGCATTGAAAACCGATTTAACAGATGAAAACCACAATTGAGACATGAAAAATATTGTGTGATATTTGTACACAAACGAAATGTAAAAATGTACGGTTGTCAAGAGACTCAGAAGGGATGGAGCTGTAAGGGTGACGCTGAAGAGCACATCATTGGCTCCATCGTCACAACGAGCCAAGCCGTGAACTAGCCTGCAAGATTCTCGCCGATCCATATAATTTTAATGGTGGGAAGCTTGTAGCATAGTTCTGTACACGATTCTATCTGTGTTTCGCTTACATCCGACTAGACATGGCCATCTTTAGTAGAAGGCCGGAGTCTTGAATGTGACGATACTACATCGGAGGCCTACTGCCGGTCGCTCATTGGTAGCCCTAGTCTGTGTAGACGTGTACACGCCACTAAAGCTGCATCTAGACACGTTACAGAGACTAGGGCAGTCAAGAAGTGACAGGCAGCAGGCCCCCGATGCAGCGTTGCCACATTCGAGACTCCGACCTTCCACTAAAGACGGCCATGGACTAGTTCATCTTGAAGTACTTATGTCTTAAAAGACGGTTTTTGTTGTGGTGTTTGAGGGCTTCGAAATAGTGTTTTAATGAGCGTGGTGTCATTCTAATGACATTCCGTCTTTGTCCGAAGTGAGTTTTGTTTTCGTACAGTGGCACAATGGGCACATGTGAAATATTTCCGTTAAGGCACGTATCTAAGTAGGCTGCGTTGGTGTATGTGAGGCACAAAACCGATGGAACGTTACGAGTGACGTCGGTCGGCGTACATAACGCAATATCGCTTCTACACGCAAACCCTGCAACTGGCGCGCAGAGCTTTACTTTTATTCATTTTTCTATGGAAGTTTAAACGGTGACCGTATTATTTTATTTGCGATACTTACGATTAAAATTCCAGCGATTATTTCTATTACTGTGTTTTTTTTAATCCGTTTGGAGTTTTCCTAGATAGGCTACAGCAGTTTAAAAAAACTGTTTTTATCAATTTTGAGAGTCTTGAAAATCGTGTTTCCAGTAAGAGATCCTAATTTTCAAATTGGTAGAAACCTTGTTTGAAATGTGTTTTCTTTTCGTAGATGTACAAACGCAATGCGCGTTGAGATGTTTCTTCCAAATATGATTACTTGTAACTCGCTGTAATGTTTCAAGCGCAAGTAGAAAGGAACCTTAAAATAAACCCATTTCTCGCACATTGCAGCGCATTTGAAGCGCGCGGTAGGCGCACAGGTATACCACAGCCACTTAAACCCTACACCACAGACTAAATAGTAATACAGACGTGAAGTGACGTGGTGGCTTATTTGATACGACCGAACTTCCGCTCGAGACTGTTGATACCAGCCCCGTGTGTGTTTGCTCCCGCATCTACTGCAGGCTTCATGTTTGCCATTTTACTCACAGGCTGGGTAGCCGCCTTACGCTTATTGGATGTAGATGTTTCCGCCATGCTGCTGGCCAGGGAAGCCATGTTCCTGGCGGTGACTGAATTCTCCGTACTACCGGCTATTTAATTTCTGTATTCCCAACTATTCTGTGCCTACACACCGTTTGGCGGCCGGCTTATCGGACTCTGCCTTCATAGCTTGCAGTTACACAGTTCAAACAGAAAATCAGTTATAATAAATTTCTTCTCTCAGTAGCTCGATATTCAAGCTAACTCTTTCAGCAAAAAGTGTTGTACATACAAATTTACTAAAAATACTGTGACAGAAAGGAATTAAAAAATAATTCACTTTCTGTTATGCTTTTATAAGTTCAGCATACTTGTAGGTTACTTTATTTTCAGCATGTCACTAAAATAGCATGAGGGTTACTTAGGCCACGCTTTCGTGTTTCTACTTTTTTTTTTAGAGATATTAATTTTTTACGTCTAAGCGAGAGTAGGTATCGAAAATTTGTTTGGCAGTTTTATTAAAATCCTCTTCTCCATGTTGCTTAATTTTTTTTCAAGTCAGTAAATACTATGGTTTTAGCTAATTATGTAATTCTGGTTAATTGATATTTTTGCCGAATCCATACAGTGTATTGTTTTGAAAAAAATAGCTATCGCTGAAAATTCGATAATAAGAAAAACTGCCACAAGTATTATTTTTAATTTTTGCTCTCGTTTAAGCTTAAAAAATTACTATCGTAAAATAGTATGGCCTTAAGTTTACATATTAAGAGTTGACATACGATTAAATACGCATCCTTTGCTGTTAGGTAGGTACATATTTACTTAAGTTTTGCCTTATCTCATTATGAAAAACAACTAAAATATGGTAATTGAGGAGTAAGACATACAGTAGTATAAAGTTACCTTATTAAATTACAGTATGTTTAGTTAAAATATCCATTGAAATTTTAGTTGTAGAGTGGAATTACTAAATGCTTTAAGTGCCAAAAATATGCTTTCGAGCAAAAGGGAAAATCAGCGATGCAAGAGTATGCGTGCGTATGGGACATGCAATCTTTCAACGAATGTAAAAACTATTAAGACAATTATAGGGATTTATCTCTCGCAGCAAAAGATGGGCACTGACGCTTAGTTCATTTTGATGTAATCAACAAAATTCAGTGTATTTTGGCACTTATTTCATTAATGATTTCCACTCTACAATAATTTTGCCGAGGCTGAAGTGAGGTAGTGGTCACATGGATCGTATCTAGACATCCTGGAGCATCTTGATAGAGAAGTTACTCTGGCGTCGATATGGACCAGGCAGATCCTGTCCACAGCATCACACGCCTCTATATCACGCCGAAACAGTTGACACATTTTCTCATGTGGTACTTATCTTCCAGAAATTTCACGTTAATACGTTTTCTTTGAAAGAGCCAGGATATGTTATAAGTTAATGTATTGAAAATTTATTTATTTCAATACTGATTCCCTAAACTCCGTAAATGCAAGATTGACATACACACATACCTTGACAATAATATTGAACTGTTCTAAAAATACATATCTTTATTTTGAACCAGCTGTTGCCCGCGACTTTGTTCGCGTGGTTTTCAGATTCATGCCCCTTTCAGTCGTGCAGAAGCTCAGTCTGTGTACTTCAGATTATCTTAAGTAATTCCTAAAAATACTTCTATATTTTCAATATATTTTTAAAAAACTAAATTTTTTCAAAAAAATTAAATTAATAAAAAAATTAGTAAGTGACCTTTACGTCTCGTCGACAGCGAGGTCATTAGTGACTGTGATACATAACTTGGTACAGTGAGAGGATTCGGCCATGACCTTTGATAAGGAACTAACACAGCATTCGCCTGGAGATCTCTGGGAAACCAAGGATTACCCGAGTCCTCCCGAATGCGAGGCCACTTCGCTCGGTAAAATAAATAAATAAATTAATTAATTAATATAAAAAAAATCTTGAAATAAAATAATAAAAAAATATACAACATTTTTAGCACTTTAGATTTTATATAAGCACTAATATTGACACTGATGATAGTACTGAAAATGAAAATTATGATTTAAAAAAATTCAAAATGTTACAGAAAGATGTTACGTGTCATTAATAACCGTTTTAGAAATATTTTGACAAATATATTTTTTCCGTTAACTTTTTTGGGTAGCCAATTTTACCCCCCCCCCCCCCACTCACTCCAGAATAACATAGATTATTTTTGTCAGAAACCCTCACAAGCGTACGCGCAACTCACGTGAGTTTCAGTGCAATCGAATTAATTATTGTATTGAAACGCGTACGTTTGAAACAGAAAAACATTCTTTTTTTTAAATATATATATATATATATATATATATATATATATATATATATATATATATAAGGGGAAGCATTTTACCGTATTGACTTGTTGTACGTCCCGTTACACGCCTGTTCATTGGTATCGTAAATTTCGAAGTGATTTCTTACAGTTAAAGTACGCTGCGGTGCAGTGTTACCACATCTGTTCACTTTGTCGTAAATAAATGTTAGAACAAGTTAAATTGTACTCAGTTTAACGACTTGCTGTTTCAAAACCACGATCACACTTCTTGCTAGCCCCACGTAAATTCGTGCCATCTGGCTGCGTGCAGTTTTATCCCACGCGGACGTCTTGTTTTATAGACGCCGGCAGTTTGTCTACGTGAACAAACGCTAATGGAAGGACGTTAGTTAAGTCGTTCATTACGGCAGGGGTGAGGCAGCCGTTAAAGACGACTTTCACACAGCAGAAAGCCTGGTAATTACGACCGTGTGTTTTGGCAGCACTGAGGACTCCGTTATCTTGACTGCGTGCCGCTTGGTTGTAAAGAAACGGACTCTGTTTGCCGACTGCCGTATTACTCCTGAAGTAGTTTACATGCTTTTAGACGCTGGCAACTTCAACTGTGCCGCGTTCTCTTTTGCCAGGTCCGGCAACTTTGTAAATGAAATGAACGTCCGTGTGACCTTGAAAAAAAATACATGTATACAGGATGTTCGGTAGTTATAGGTACAAACGAAAGGGGTGTGTCGAGGACGATGAAACAAGCAAATATTGCTATAGGCATAGTTCCGGAAACCAATGGTGAGAGACACTGGTAAATCGCGGTGAAAGTTGATTGTTTGCTAGACTCCAACATGCTGTGTATAACACTTAAGGTTTAGCACCTATATTGGCTATAGTTTATATGAAGCACAGTGTCCCTCTTCAACAGACCCAGTTATAACTGTACAGTTTAAACACAGAACGTGTGTGATTTGCCAGAAAACTGTTCACACGTGTCACGATTGAGATACTACAGTTTATTGGAGACTATGTTAAATACTTTGGCTATTTTCCAGTGTCTCTACCAATGGTTTTCCCAATGTAACACATTACATGTTACGACAGGAACGCTATAATACCATTGTTCCCGAGGATCAAAACGTCAAAATGCTGCACATGTGGACGAAGATATCACAACCAAGTGTTCTAAATGGGCGCCGTTCATGTGAAGGCAGCCTTCAGCACGTCTTCGCATCGACGCCCGTACACGTTCAAAAATTCCAGGTGTGTTCCGAATGCAGTGGCAATCATCCACAATGCGTTCATGTAGTGGACACAATCAACAGGGCTGGCATACACCAAAGCTTTTAAATATCTTCACACAAAACAACAGTGTTGCAACATTGCCATGTTTGTACGTGTCCATACATCGCAACGGGAAAAATGTCATTTTCCGAACCTATGTTAGTTAGCATTATTTGCTTGATTCATCGTCCTCGACACACCCCTTTCGTTTGTACCTATAATTACCAAACATTCTGTGTATATCAGAGTTCAAGCGTTGTCGTCTTCCAAGGCAAGGTATAGCAGGTCAGACTATACACTCGGACTAATAACGTAGTCTTATGAGTCTATACTACTCTCGCATGACTTTGTTGCAGTGTGTAGACATAGAGGTTTTTTTTTTAAACAGATACTACTAAACGTGTGTTCGATATATGTATTTACAACAAGAAAACATATTTAAAACTGAGCTTCTCTATTTTGGTTTTCTAGGTATCATGCGTAGAAACACGGTTTCGGGCCACCTAAAAATTGCTTAGAAATAAAAACGGCATATTCAGACTGCTGTTACTTACAAAATACCAACTGGAATCGTAAAAGAAAAATACAGAAGCACGCGCTGGACTATTCCATGCACATTCCGTAAATAAAAAAAATAGAGTTATTGCTTGAGTCCCGTTTGAAAAAGCCAGCTACCAAAACACTGCACGGCGTTTTCGCGTCACGCGCATAAAGGCGGTACGGTTGTGGGCGCACCAGCCAGTCTAGCTCTTATCGCCTGCCTGTATCCGTGCCTCAACCGCGGCATCTAACGCCTGCTGTACAGGGCTCTTAAGCACAATAAACAACAGTCTACATCATTACGTTTTTATTTTCATATTTGTACCAGCTACGGCTTGACTCTGCCACGGACTAGATAGTAATGCAGACGTGAAATGATGGGCGGCTCATTTGTAGAGATGATGGTTTATCGTGGGAAAACTTGACTGCTGGATTTCAACCCACGTTTAGCTTACCAGAAAATAACTGGCTTTAGCTTGTACTTGGAACTGTTACCCTATTTGACTAAGTCAATAAGAATAAGCTATTGTTAGAGCCACGATTTTATGGCGAAAAGATTTTTGCAACATTTGGTTTCGATGCGTCATGTGCACACCTGCAGCTCTGCTACATCGTCTGTGATTGGATGATTTTACTCTCACTGGCCTTGGCAAATTACAGACGTACAGACTCACAATAATCTTATTCTGATTGGTGCAGTCAAATGAGAAACGTGTCTGAACAAAGACACGCTGCCAAGAACCTTGAGACAGAACTGCCGATGTACACGTGAGTCACTGAAACAAAGTGGGGCAAAAATCTTTTCGCGACAGAATCGTGGCCCTAGCTATTGTAATATTTGATGCCTGTTACTGGTCTGCAGACAATTACATTGTGTCAGAATTATATCACCGAATCATAGGGGGCCTATGCGTTTCAAAAAACTACAGCGTTTTCAAGGGTATGTTGGCAAAAAAAAACATTTTCGCGATATACCATCATCTCTTCTCATTTGATAACGGCGAACTTGGCCGTTTATTGGCTGCTCGAGGCTGTTGGTACCATCCCCGTTGTGTTTGGCTCCTGCTTGTTACAGCAGGATTGTTATTGGCCTGGCTGCAGGCTAGCAAGGCAGCAGACTTACGCTTATTGGCGGCAGGCGGTTCCGACATGTAGCTGGCCAGCGAAGCCACAGACTAAATAGTAATACAGACGTGAAATGACGTGGCGGCTCGTTTGATATAGGCGAACTTGGCCGTTTATTGGCTGCTCGAGGCTGTTGGTACCATCCCCGTGTGTGTTTGGCTTCTGCGTGTTACAGCAGGATTGATATTGGCCTGGCTGCAGGCTAGCAAGGCAGCAGACTTACGCTTATTGGCGGCAGGCGGTTCCGACATGTAGCTGGCCAGCGAAGCCATTCTGCTGGCGTGTGTGACTCACATTGCCGTCCTACCAGCTATTTCACTTCTGTATTCCTAAATATTCTGTGACTCGGCTCTGTGAGCGTCGCTTCAGCTTGTCGTGTTGAAACCCGAGAAACACGGTACGATTGAGGATAGGCGCGTGTAATAATTTAAGAGTTTTTTTGTGCAGAGTGATTATTCATTTGACTGTGTCAATCAGTACATGGATAACTGTGACACAACACGTCTGTGATTTGCGGGTTTAACCTCCACACGCTGGGTGTTACGGCATCCAATCACTGACCACAAAGCAGAGATGCAGGTGCGCACGTAAGGTACTGAAACAAAGTGCTGCAAAAATCTTTTCACGAAAACAACCGGGCCCTATTCATAAGTTGAGACATGCAAAATTCCCGTATCATTTTTGGTAGCAGACTAAATTTCATTTTCCTGTGAAATAATATATAGTCACTTGGAATCTAGTCAACTGTCAGAAAATAATGGTGAATTTTGCATGTCTCTATTCATAAGTGACAAGTGCTGCGACAGGTGTCTGAATCAGTCTTAATAAAGATTTTTGTTGAGGAAAAAATATTTAAAAAAGCGAAAACTGTTTGGATTTTTCAACACAATTTTTAGGAGTTTTCGAAAAAAAGAGGGGGTGGGGAGAGGAAAGAGGAATTACTTTAAAAACTCTCTTTTGCATAGCAATGCGATTGGGCACTTTAGATGTGATCGTCTACATTTAATTTTCCGTACTACAAAAAAATCAATGGCGTTCTCAAATATAAATGTGTGGAATTGGAAAAATGTAGGAAAAGAAAGAGGGGGGCGAGAAGCATAATCTACACACACACACACACACCCCCCAGGTTTACTTAAGGTGAGGGGGGGTTTTTGACTGCAGTGAAGAGTTTTTGGGAAAACTGCTAAAGAGACTAGGATTTTGTTGGAAGAAGTATCAGTCCAGTCAAGTAGCCTAGTGAGGGCCTTCAATCGGCCAAATCGAATACAATCAAAGCTGTTATGTAAGAGGCCATCATTCTAAACCTTAATTCACTTCTTAAGGAAGGGTAATTTCAATACAGCCCCTTTGGTTTAGACATTTTCCCAGAAAAGTTTTCAAATTATTGAGAACAGCAAATCGCATGACTGTTAGCATGAAGTTTAGTCAACTTTGTGTAATTATATAATATGTATTATATATGTGATGTAAGAATAGGTGTATGATGAAATTTTTCTCAGCCATGACTATATGTCTTGCGTTATATCTGTATAGCGGTCGTGTATATCAGGCTGACGTTCCATCCATCACCTTGGTGTTGAGGGGTGGTGTCGGCGTGGTCACTGGAAAACTGTCGCACAGTTTTGTAAATCAGTGTTAAATATTTTTTCCTTGACAATATATATAAAGGTTTCAGCTACGTATGCTATTAAATAAATTCTCATGAAAAACGAATTAGTAAAATCTGTATATTTTTTTGTTTAAAAAAATTAGACTATGTAGTAAAACGAATTTTTAACTAAACTGTGCAGTAGGGTTTTCTATATACGCTTTCGTTTAGGAATTAAAAACAAATAATGATCGTGAAAGCAGTAGAGATATTGGATCATGGCGTTAATGATGGCGAGGAAGGCCAGAGACATTTGTAAGGCGGTGAGGGACGTGTTCTCGTCGTAGTCTCGTCCCGTGGTCGGAGAGCTCGTCCGAGAGTTGTTTCCCTGCGCCTCTCCGCGTTGCCATGGCAACCGAGGTGACGTCATCGCAGGGGACAGCAGTTGGAAGTAGGGGAGGGGAGTAAGAGGGGACTTGACTTCGCGCGCGGCACACGAAGGCCCCTCCACCCCCCCCCCCCCAAATCAACCCACTTCAGCACCTCGGTTCACCGAGCGCGAAACTTTGCCCCTGGCGCGCGGATTTATGGCTCGGCTATTTCGTTACATCTCGTCATATCTGAGTGCCTGCTCTGGATTCTTTTATCGTTTATAGGCAGCAGATACGTTCCGATTTTCTTCTCTATCAAAGAGTATAAAGGAAAGGAGCACAGAGTAACGTAACATCTCAATATTGCATCCTCCATTGTGTCAGTTTTATTTCTATTTAGCGAGGCTATAAACTTCCAGAAACGAAACATTTTACTTTTTTTTTTTTTTTAACATCAGTTATGAATGCTGTTGGCATTATTAAAATACAAGTTCAGTATTTCTGAACGGAATTTTTTCATGTTATAATTTTAATACGCAATTAAAGCATAGCTTCATAATTTACAAGAAACGTGTTTGCAATATACCGTAAATATTTTATACGTACCCATATGTAGGGGCCGGAAAATTACGTGAATTCAATGACCTGCATGTTAGACTGCCCTGTCCTGTACATACTCAACCTCCGAACACTTGTCCACTAGCTGCTACTCAGTGAAACAGCAGACAATGAACGAATAGAAGGTGCTTGAGTATGCATAGCACAATGGATTCTGGCATGCGGGTCTTGAATCCGCAAATTTTTCCGGCCCCTACCCATATGATTTATTTTGAGGAATGTTTGTAGCCAGTAAATAAAAAAGTAATCTACACAGTTTTAATACGTTTAGATAAATTTATAAAAAAATGTATGTATTACGCACTTGAACAGCCGATTCTTACACGTAACATTGCAGTTATACTTTGCGACCTCGGCCATGTTGGTGTCTATAAGGGGTAAGTTCACGTAAAATTTTAGTTGTTTCAATAATTTTTATATTTGTTAGAGATAATGTTTATTTTGTAGACATTCATTGTGACTAGCTATTTATTTTCTGCGAAACGGTAATAAAACAAGAAAGGAAAACTAAATGCCTTACAAACATGGAATAATTCACATTGAAGAACAGTGCTACGTGAAAAAACACGTTGAAAAACACTGCATTGAATTTTTTTGTATTTGCAAAAAATTTCATAAAATTGACAATTACTTATTCTTAGAGACATGCAAAATTCGCGTTATCATTTCGTAGCAGACCAAACTTCACTTTCCTGTACATAACAGAGCATAATCTGAAATTCAGTTGGCCACGAATTTTCATGTGTTGTCATTTATGTGTGTTACGTCTTTAAAGAGATTGGCGTCTCTACCGTGTAACCATTCTCCGCGGCAAGTCACAATATCGGCCAGCGGGAGACGTCGAACAAGCCTATAGTCACTTGGAGTCTAGTCAGCTGTCAGAATATAACGCGAATTTTGCATGTCTCTACTTATTCTAAATTCATTTTTAATGTACAATATGGCAACATAGCATTGTAGCTAGTAGTCCCCTCTCGCGCTCCACAGATATATCACTTATCTTACTACTAGTGTTCAGACCTACAAATTATAGGTACATGTTCATATCTCGAGCAGTCCAAACATGATTCTATGTTTACTTGACGTAACGTTCATAAAATAATACCTGGACATAGAACGCAAGATGGGATCACGGGCTAAATAGTAATACAGAGGTGAAATGACGTGGCGGCTTCACCACTTGTTGGCTGCCCGAGTTTGTAGATACACGCCCCGTGTCTGCTTGGCTCCTGCATGTTAGGGCAGATTTCCTATTGGCCTGGGTGGCAGCCTAGCGTGGCAACCGCCTTACGCTGATTGGTGGTTGGTGCTTTCCCCATGTTGCTGGCCAGCGAAGCCCTTTTGCTGGCGTGTGAAGACCGAGTTTGCCGTTTTACTAGCTGTTTCACTTCTGTATTCGTAAATATTCTGTGATGGGACATTCTCCGTGCAGTATTGCCACATTTTGCACGTAAAATGCCTTCGTACAAAATTTTGTCACTAAAGGATTCACGTGGTGTGCTGATTATTAGAGACAGGAAGTTTTCGCGAAAAGATTTCTGCCCCACTTTGTCTCAAGTGCCTCTGTGTACACCCGCAGCTCTGCTTCGTGGTGAGTGATTGGACGTTTTCACTTCCGTTGTATTTGGGTTCTGTTCGCAAATCACAAGCTTGTTGTGTCACTGTTTACCGTGTTCTGGTTGACGCAGTCAATTGAAAGACAACTCAGCACAAATACAGGCACCCAATAACCATGAGTAGAGAAGGTGATTTATCGCGGGAAAAGTTGACTGTTTGCTAGGCTTCAATGTAATGTATTCATTTCTTACGATTTTATTTCGTTACTGGCGAGTCCCTATTTGACTGGGCCAACGGTGACTCTGGTGCACTAGGGCCCGGTAGTTTTCGCGAAAAGATTTTTGCCCCACTTTGTTTCAGTGTCTTACGTGCACACCAGCAGCTCAACTTCATGACTATTGACAGAGTATTTTTGTGCAGAGTTATTATTCATTTGACTGTGCCAATCAGTACACGGGTAACTGCTACACATCACGTCTGTGATTTGCGGGTTTAACCTCCACAAGCTGAGAGTTACGGCATCCAATCACTGACCACAAAGCAGAGATGCAGGTGCGCACGTAAGGCACTGAAACAAAGTGAGGCAAAAATCTTTTCGCGAAAACTACCGGGCTCTATGGTGCACTACTTCGGGACGTGTATGATTTGTCTGTAAACAACTAGACTGAGCCACATAACCGTCGGCCAACAATACACGACGCAGGACGATACACTGATTTGCAGAATACGCTGGCAGAAAACATTCTCGCGATTAATCACCTTCTCTAACCATGAAGTAGAACTGCAGATGTGCACGTAAGGCATTGGAAAAATCTGGTTCCAAAAATTTTTTCGCGAAATCTTCTCGGTCTCTACAAATTACGCATGTGTTTCTGGACATCTTGTATGCTTTGAGCACGTGGACCCAACGTGCATACCAGTCATAGCTAATAAACGTGTGTTGTGTAGACCGCGTTGTATTATATGACAACAAGTTCCTTGCCTCTTGCACGCTATAGACTCGAGATTGTAACAGTCTAGTGTTCCATAGAAAACTCAGTGTTGTGTTGTGTCACTGATTAGCACAGCATATCTTGGAACACGACCACGGTACGCAACGTGGCTGCAGTTCTGGCCTTATATACGCGGATCACAATAAAGTGTGCAATTCTCAACACCCTGCTAAATTGTTCCTTATTGTCAGTTTCGACAAAGTCATTTTTATGTGACTTCATTTGTGAATTGTTTTCTTTTCACAAGTTAACATATGAGGCCCGCAACATGGTCATTGTAGGGACTGGAAAATTTCGCGAATTCAATTATCTGTAGGCTAGAATCCATTGTACTATACATACTCAAGCCCCGACTATTTGTCCACTAGCTGCTACTCAGAGGAACAACAAACAATGAACGAATAGACGGTACTTGAGTATGCATAGTACAAATGATTCTAGCCTAGAGGTAATTGAATTCGCGAAATTTTCCAGTCCCTAATCGTTAGTAAAGACCGGAAAAAATTTGCGGGTTCACTGACGTGTAAGCTAGCGTCCAAAAATATCCTTGAACTCAAGTAGACAAAAGCTGCTCATTAGCTGCTCGCTGACACAGTGAAATGGGCCTGTACTTAGTTACAATGTAATTGTTGGCTCAGCGACTTCAAAGATGTGTCAAATAAGTCAACGTCCAATCATGAGTGTCACACGAACTTACAGTTATTGGAATTCTAGCTTGTGCCCGAAAGAAAACGCGAATTTTTCACGTCTCTAGTCATGTTAGTGTTAACGTAAGTGTTTGTAAGGAGGAGGCAGGCTTTTAGAAGTGTTCAATTTACCGTAAATAGCCTATAACCATAGCGAGTGATACTGATTTATCGCAACAAGTTTGCTAGGTTTCCATAAAGCGCGTAGACTAGCCTACGCCACAGACTAAATAGTAATACATACATGAAATGACGTGGCGGCTCTTTTGATACGAGTGAACTTCGCTGCTTATTGGCTGCTGGAGGCTGTTGATACCCGCCCCGTGTATATTTGGCTCCTGCACGTTACCACTGGTTTCCTATTGGCGGTAGGTAGAGCCGCGATTTTATGGCGAAAAGATTTTTGCAACATTTGGTTTCGATGCGTCATGTGCACACCTGCAGCTCTGCTACATCGTCTGTGATTGGATGATTTTACTCTCATTTACCTTGGCAAATTATAGACGTACAGACTCACAATAATCTTATTCTGATTGGTGCAGTAAAATGAGAAACATGTCTGAACCAAGACACGCTGCCAGTAATCATGAAACAGAACTGCCGATGTGCACGTGAGTCACTGAAACAAAGTGGGGCAAAAATCTTTTCGCGACAAAATCGTGGCCCTAGCGGTAGGTGTTTCCGCCATGTTTCAGGCCAGGGAAGTCATTTTGCTGGTGTGTGTGTGAGAGTTCGCCGTTCTACTGGCTATTTCTCTTCTGTATACCTAAATATTCTGTGCCTACGTGTCGGACGTTACAATTTTGTGTTTCCTCATTTGACTGAGCCCCTGCTGAACGTATCTTATCCGTCTGCCAGTTGTTGCGAAATCGTCATCTATTCACATACAGTACGATGCATTGGCAAACAGCATATTTACAAAAGTAAGTAATGATGATTAATTGGAACAACTTGACTGTTTACTAGATTCCAACGCACGTTCAGCTTACCAGAAGATTACTGGCTTTTGTTGTAAGTAAAGCTGTTGTCCTATTTGACTGAGCCAATAAGAATCCCGCTATAGTAATATTTGATGCCTGTTATTGGTGTGCAGAGAGCTACGTTGTGTCAGACGTATATCAACCAATCATACGTGTTGCAATTAACTACTGCGTTTTCAAGGGTATGTTGGCACAAAACATTTTCACGATATACCATCATCTCTAGATATGACTATTCTGTGTGGTATGGTTAGCTCCTCGCGACATTGGCTTGAGCCGATACAGAGAAAGTCAAATTTTCACCCTTCCTCTCGTCACTGTCCCTAACCTTTCTCTTGTATATGAAATATGTAGGCTGCTTGACAAACCTACGTGTAGCTCCGGGTAGGGGAGGTACGAGCGCTAGTGTTTCCAGGTCGCTGTGTAAAAGCAGTGGAGGGGAATGTCTTGGTGCCCTCCCTTACACTCCGTTCAAATTGTAAGCGACCATGTGTAGCAGAGGTCTAATAGGCCGGTGCAATTCATGAAGTGAAGTTTAATTTTTGTCGGGAATAATTCTGGGAAAAGTAAAGTTTTGGTGGTTGTAAAAACTAATAGCGGTACTCATTCCAAACGTCCTAGGCCTTTGCCTTTATGCTTTTCCCCCGACAGCTCCTTAAAGTATTTAACCGCCGACTTTTAAAAAATGGTTCATATTTCCGTAACCAACAGACGCATCCGGAAAAACTTTTTTCTTTTTGATTTCTTAACGTGTGTTTTTTTTTTTTGCGAAACTGTACATGTTTTTATGGACATACACCCTTGCAACATTATATCGTCCCAGGAATCGTAGAATGAGACTAAGAAAAAAAAAACAAGCTTAGTTTGGCTGTAGTCAGAAAATTTGTAGACTCGTTTACCAATACGTTTTGTGAAAAATGTAGAACATTTTTGTATAATTTATCGGACATTTGTCAGAAATATACAGGATTTGTTTTCAAGTACACAGCAATATTGTTTGCTGTAATACAGCTGCGAACAATTGGGTTTCCATTTATTATTATCACTTAAGTTATTAATTATTTTTCACAAAATCACAAAAAAAAGCTGCATGGGTTTATAAGCGTCAGACATTCTGTGGCTTCTCTTTCTTGAGTGCATAATTTGAATATATACCTGGTTTTATGATGACAGGTTATTCTCAGGTGGTCTTTTTAATTTAATGTCACCATATGGCATGCGTTTAAGTTGAAAAAAATTATGGCTTCGCCCTCTGTGCTAAGAGAGTACGCATGTAATGAATTTTTTAATGCTAATTCTCTCCTTGCTATTCTGCGCGTTATCGCAGCTGTTGTGGTGAGTTATAATCTGGGCATGTCCTCGAACCAACCTCTTACCACACAACCTGTCCATAAACCAACAAGCATAAAACAATTTATTACTCCTAATGACTAGTATAGGCTGTCTACTGTTAAGTAAGCGCTTCTAAAGACTTTCTTTTTTCAAGGGAAAAAAATTAAGTTATTTTGTTGTGGTCTCACACGTTTACTTTTAAGTTTGGTGGACTCTAAATGACGGTGAGATACTGGTAGGTAGGGTCAATGATTGTTGGAGAAATTAATCTTACAGTTTGTTTGAATTTCTTTCGTGCACATCTGCAGCTCTGCTCCGTCGTTATTGGCAGCTTGTGTCTGTGTGGTCAATTAGGATAGAGTGAAGGCCCTGCTACATACAGACGGTGAATTGTTGGTCGGTGCCTAGTCGTTGCCATTCTGCCATCTGATTGGAGAATGTGACCATGACGTCAGAGTCGTTGTCGTGTTACTGTCGGGGACGGTGGATATGGCCAACTTTTATCTTCCACCGACAACTCGCCGACAATTCACCGACTCGCGTTCATCAGATGGCCACCGCAGTGTTTTGATTAGCCTTATGTATGCGCCACGACAATTACGAGCCGCTTTAAAAATACAGAATTTTATTCGTATGCACTACGATTCGTATAGAATATTTACAGCATCGTTCGCAACAAAAACTTCGCAATTAAAAAAAAAAAAAAAAGACGGTGTTTGAACTTTCATATGCCATGTATTGCAGGAACTAGACTGTAACATCAAAGCATCGGCTCTCATTGTAGCACGCAGCAAGGAGCCGACGACACGACAGCGACAATCTCTTCCTCTCAATATAGCAGGGTCTTTACTGTTACACGCACATCTGTGATTTACAAGTAAAACCCTAAGGGGCTTATTCATAGTCGTTTTTGACCCGGACTAGTGCGGGATTGTCGTCGGACTAATTTTTGTCTTATTCATAGACGCGGACTAACGCTAGTCCGAGGATCATCGTGCGTTAGTCCGGTCTAACTTTTAGTCCGGACCAAGGGTAGGTTTAACGATGGGCTAAGTCGAAAATTAACATGGCGGACCATTACAATATAAGACGACGTCTGTTTTGTATACGCAGCTTATGGAATAAGTCATAATGGATATTTTACACTACAAACTTATTATACGTCTACACTGATAATTTATTTAGTCATAAGTACTAGTTACTTAATTTAAAACGGTCAAATTCAAACTTTGTGAGCAATAAAATCTTGTATTGCGTGTTTATTGTACCGTATAAGACATTTACGCACAGCAATAATATTTTATCAAGGCTAATAAGATGGGAATTATTGCTATTAGCAATATCAAACTGTAAATATTCGATTTGCGTAAAAGACGTTATATATTAACTATCTACTGTGTTTTGTAAGTGTCTCGGTAGCACAGGGGTAGGGTACCGACACAGTAATCCGAAGGTCGTGGGTTGAAATTTCACCTGGTGCAAAAATTTTTTTGTTCTTTAAATTTGTTAGTTTTTTAATTGTACATAAAGAAAATAATGCAGTTTTCACATTTTATAAGTGCATTTATTCTGTACATTCTGTAAAGTTAAATTCGTTCTACATCACGACAGTAACTCGTGTAATATTTTGGTATAGAAACCTCTATTTGCACAAAATATTCTTATTCCTACATATTTCCGACGTTTTTATGCGGAATTTTGCTGTTAAATTTTCTTGTTAATTCGTTACATAATGGCACAGCACATATCGTTCTTAATAAAATTTCGACTAGTGAAATATACGTGTTTATGTATAGGTAGTGTAGATTATCCAGATATATTAGTTTTGAATTCTGCAATGCTTGTACAATATGTGTCACGGATTATTTTCCTCCTTTCTCATGTTTCATCAACAGTAGTTTAAATTATTGTTTTAAAAGGCGCTTCTTTTTACCACATATAAATTTATGTTTATGATTTTACTGTCAGTTTGAACGTAATATCGATTTAATAAATATAACTTCGGTATCCTGTGACTATTAATTTATTAGTTTAAGAAATTAAAAAAAAAAAGTGTTTCATGAAAGCCTCGATCTCACGACTCTAAGTTAGAAATCGAAAGCGTTAACACTGCTCTACAACAGCCACATTAATAGCGCTATCTGTAAAAAAAATTAACTTATTTTTTTATTTACAGCATATCTTAATAAAGTGGCTTATTGATACAAAATGTACTAACATCGCACAATATATTCGCTATATGATATAACTGAAACAATATTCCGGGGTAAACGTAATCGTAATTCAAATTATTTTTACTAGTGAATGCTTGCCTGTGTGTTAAAATGTGATGTGCGCATGCGCGAAGCATGTGGCAACAGTGTACAAGGCTGATCCCGCGACTATCTGTAGTCTGGCGTTAGTTGGCGTTTATGAATATGGTAACACTTGGTCCGGACTAAGTCAGGACCAACCCTGGACTAACTGGCACAAGATGATCTCAGGATCATCTCGGAACTATCTCACGACTATGACTAAGGCCCTAAGAGGTAAAAACATCACGTTACCGACCATGGAACATGATCGCAAGCGCGCGCACACGACATTGAAACACGAAATCCTTTTCACAAAAAATCAGTGGCTGTACTTATAGTCTAAAAAGAAATAGGTGACCGAGGCGTAAAAAGACTCAAACTTGCCATGAATGCCCTATACTTAAAAATACTCCGTTAATAAATTTAGCTAACGACATCCGGTTGCAGTTTTAATCTTCCAGTGTTTTTTTTCCTTGAAAAACCTTTTCGTAGCCTACAATTCAATTGTCTCGTAAATTACAGTCGTTTCGTCGTGACATATAAAATGAAAGTTACGAGTTGAAGTGGTGGTTTTACGCGGTGCGGTTTATGCGCGGACCTCTTGATTATAGCGGGCTCGTTAAGTGCCAACACGGTGCCCGTAAATACAGAGATGACGGAAGCTGGGCGCACGCCATCTTCGGTCTTAGCCTTCTACGCTGAAGGAGTGCAGTGAGGAGTGGCAATTTTTGTAAGCGCTTTACGCGAAGTATCAGAAACATGCTCGAATTAATATTTGTTTTTTTTTTTTACTAATTTAACAGTTTAAGAACGTTTATTTGTAAATACATAATTATAGCTCTTAGGCACAATGCATTTCCTTACGACAAGTTCATGTACTTATCTTAACCTCCGACACACAAATAGTGCGTTATTTGGCCTAAAATTTCAAAGTGGCCCAGCAGTCACTTAACCTAAACATCGCTTGACCTAAAATTAATTTGACCTACTTCACTTGGCGTAAATTTCACTTGGCCGAAAATTCACTTGGCCTAAAATTCACTTAGCATAAATTTCAATTGGCCTAAAACTATTTTAATCTATATGACTAGGGAAACTGGAGTGTGCTCATAAATATGACGCAATAAGTCAAATATTTTTTTATCATACATAAATGTTTGCCGTTACAGTGCCATTAGGTAACGCGTGTAAAAAAATAATGACTACATCTGAACGCCTTTCTATAATGTTTAAGCGTTGTTTTACAATGGAAATAAAGTTATGATTTGTATATTGAAAATTTAATACGAGAAATGAGACCTCGCCTTTAAGAGAATTCTTCGCCTAGTAAACGCTGATGTAGCATGTACATTTTAATTATTTCTGGAAATATTTACCTCGGAAACTGTTTTGTGATTTCACAAGAAAAGTTATTCAACCATATACAGATTTGAGTGCAATGTTTGGAGCCAAGCTTCCAAATATTGAGAAACACACTGACACTCGGATGCATAACATGCACAGAGACGATCTGTTGTATAATACGCAGTACTTTGTTTTGAGGAAATAGTTAAATTTTTGTACCGGGATGAGGTTAACAAATCATATTTCACTGAAAGAAAAGAATTGCTGTAGTTACCTTACTTCTGTTATATTACTGACAACAGTCCTGTTTGGTTGTTTGTAGTATCTGGATTGTTCTTACAATATTTTCTATAACAGAAATCTGATTCTTTGTTTCTTTTACAGAACTAATTGTTGTACGAACAATCCAGATTATACCGATAGCCAAACTGTACTGTTGTCCCTATGTAGTCTATGGTAAGTACAAGACTACTGTTTTTCAATGTAAGATTACTTTTAATCATGATGGCGGATAATAGTACTAACACGAGCAGTATTTTGGTAACTTATTGTTCTTGATGAGTTGTTATATTGTGTGGTTTTAGCCTATACTAAAATATAATGCATTCTTTAAGAAGTATTCGAACGTTAGATGATTGTACTTGCGTGCATACAAATGGTTCTGTTAAAAAAAAAAGCCATTATATTTCTTCAAAATTAATGAAAAATGTATATTTTGTGTTACTAGACGTAGGCTTCATTTTTTTTCCATAGTACGTATTTGATCAATAATGATTTAAATACTAATAAGGAGCATTAAAATGGTGACATACATTCAGGAAATAATTTACCTGAAACCGGGGTTACTTTGACATTGCGGGGTAACTTTGACCACTCAAAATTTTGGTTTTTGTATTGTTTAATGACGAAAGTTTCAAACATTAGATATAAGGATAAAATGAATTATTAAAAATATTCGGCCCAGATTATCTGTTTATTTACCAGATAACCCAAAAACTAATATTTTGAATAGTCAAAGTAACCCCGAAAATGGTCAAAGTAACCCCGGTTTACGGTATGTTTGGTAGTGTTGACTGACTGGGAAATGATGTTTGGATTTTTCTTTGTTGGTGAAAGCTATGATTCTACTGTATAAAATTGAAATAAATAGCTGCTACTAACTGATGAATTAAAGCCTGGCATCTATGAACGAAGAAGTATAAACGTAAAGGACTGTATGTAGACTATATGTTTTATTCAATTTATAGCTGGAGAAAAAGTGTATATATTTTTAACAAATTCTTATTTAGACAAACGTTTTCTTCGCCTAGCACGTACATGTGTTTATTGTGTAGCTAATGCGTTGTTATAAATAATTTATTTGCTATTTTATTGTCTGGTGCAGACATCTTTCATTTGTTCCGTTTCGAGTTTACCCAATAAGGTATAATTAGTGAATTTTTTGTGGAAACACGTAAACGATGTTGTTACACAGTGGTGAACAGATATGAAATCTCTGTCGAGCTAGAATGTGTAAAAGATTATGATAAATCTTTCTTTCGTTTGAAACGACCTCACGCACATATACATTACAAATATGTGAATTTCAGATTCCATATTGCAGAGACATGGTCTACATTTTGTCGGCGAATCATCCGATAAAATAAAGTATTGTTTTGACACACAATTAGTTAGCTTCACAGTCAGAATGTATGTTACGTAACTCGTTTTCTACCATCAGCAACTGCCCCACAGGTATACGTTCATAGGATTTCTAAGTATTATTTGTGTCCTATAGGCAGATCGTTGCTGATTTAATCCAGTTTAGATAAAATTACAGCTCAGGATACATTCTTTGGCTGGGCCTTTATTGAAGAGGTGTAGGCATATAATATATATATATATATATATATATATATATATATATATATATATAGGGCTGAGCATCTCATCGGAAAGTAGTGGGTCAGAGAATAAGACAAATAAAAGAAAAGAGCCCTAATTTTTAGTTAAAAACCATCCCAGAATTGACCTGGAGAGAGTTTTTGAAAAACCTTGAAGATTGGAATCAAGATGTAAGTATCGGTAATCAAACTCACTTCCTCCAGAATGCGAATATAGTATTGTAGCGATCTCATATATATATATATTTTTTTTTTTTTACATGAAAATGCTAAACCTGTTTTCAACATGTTTATATATTAAAACAACACACACACTTCAACTTATGCGTATGTATTTTTATAAATGCGGATTGCCTGTTGTAAACATGTGTGGACCCCTTTAAATATCTATTTAAATAAATATTTCTCAGTTTCAGACTGCTGGATCTTGAAAAATACCAACCATTCCTAAAATAAAAACAAAGAAGTTCTTGTTATACTATACTCCGTACTTTCCACTAATAAATGCATAGGGTCGACGCTTCAAGTCCCATATAACAAATAATACTACGAAAACATTGCGCGTCCAATTCGTGCTCCGCGTATAGAGACGGTGTTATCCTCGGCACCAGTACTAGTGACTGCCATGTCGCTTTTCTTTTTAACCGTCTCCAATGAGTAAAAATGCGTTAAGCGAGTGTTTCACGTTGCACCTCACACTTCGATAGAAAGGTAGGGCAGAATTTGAGTCTGTTCTGGAATAAAGTCTGTCTCAGAATCTTACATCAGTGCATTTATAGCTCATTAAAATGTATTTGTCTCGTTTATGAAATGTCTCTGTACTCTACAAATGCTTCCACCCCTGCCTAAACATTTAAGTTATTGCCTAATTGTCCTGTGACACAGATGTAAAATCATGTTTTCGTTTTAGGTTGTAGTTTACGGGTTGGGCAGGTCGAGCTATGAGCGGATAGCGCTTCTCCTTGCTCGAAATGAGGATAGAATTCGCAGTGTGCAAATCCAAGGCTGGAATCATAAATTAGTAATTGTCTTTGGTTTTCCGCTCTAACTGCACTAGCAGAACGGGTTTAAAATGTTGGATAGTGCATTATTGTGATTTCCCTCTCTGCCCGGCTACAATTCATTTGACACTTGAGAAACTGATTCGTCCATAACCTCGGAGGCTTTCGTCGTAGCTACGTGTAGTAAAACTCTGTCAAGTTCGTCCGGTTATTAGTCTATTAGTTTAGGTTTGATTGGCTGCAAAACAAGGATTTATGTGTTTATGTCGTATCCCGGGCTTGTAATTTCGCGCTTTATATTAGTGATGAATGATACGTGCAAAAATTTGTTTTCCAATTCGAAACTTGCATGACAAATTGGGATACCACATTTTTTTTGTGTCGGTGTTTGTCTATACAAACGATTTATCGTCGTTAAGTAAAATTACGTTTTCGAGGAGAAAACTTTCAATGTGATTAGTTGGTACAATAAACTAAATCATATTTCGTCGCTTCGGTGTTGCGTGTCTGTTGTAATATTTTATCTATGACATTAAATGTAACGTTTCTTAAATTGTAGTGTGATACAGATATTTGACGAGCGCTGCAAATTCCGGTCTTGAGCACTCGTGCTGTTCATATAAGTTATGTGGCGAGTGTGGGAAAAAAAAAAAAAAAAAAAAAAAACCGGCGGAATGCTAGGCTGGAGGAACGGGAGTACTTTTTGAAAATCCACAGGTCAACGGCAGTGCTCACAGAATTTTCACACATAGAAATCTTAAAGCAATAAATAAATAGACAAAATAATCTGTGTTTAATGTGTTTCGGCAGTTTCTAACACGCAATAGACCTATATGTAAAGCTTTTTGAGTTATTTTGTATGCAAGTGAATTGCATAGCTGCATTTTTAATAAGCAGGTGAAGCTATTACTTTCCATAGTGTGTATTCGTTTCAAGTTATATTGTGCCTTCTTCCGTTTCATCAATTTGTCATTGTGATGGTGTCGGTATCGGTTAGCTCTAGGAAGTAATTCTTTAAATCTGTAGCCTCCTTGGTACTTTCATTTTCTAAAAAAATATTATATATGTAGAGATGGTGGTTTATCGTAGGAACACTTGTCTGTTTGCTGGATTTCAACATACGCTGAGCTTACCAGAATATTGCTTGTGACTGTAGCTTATACTTGGAACTGTTACCCTATTTGACAGAGCCAATAAGAATCCCGATATCGTAATATGTTATGCCTGTTATTGGTCTGCAGACAGCTACGTTGTGTTAGAAGTATATCACGGAATCATATATGTGGCAAGAAACTACAGCGTTTTCAAGGATATGTTGGTCCAAAACATTTTCGCGATATACCAATAATCTCTAGTTATATTTAATGAACACATGTTAGGTAAGCCAGTTCTAATAGCTTATCTATTTTAATGTCAAGAAGTATTGGAAAAAAGAGTAATTGTTTTGTAATAATTGTTGTTTCAGAATACAGATTACCGCAATACAACAATCTGTAACTTGAAAGAAATCTGTCATTCTCTTCCATTCGCTTCTCTAACCCCTCCTTTTTTTTCGTTGCCAGTTCATTTTGTCGAGAGAAAAAATAGAACAAAGGAAACAAGGGGAATAAATAATGCTGCTGGCAGTATTCCAATTGTACGCCACCGATAACAGATGTGTAGAGGCTACAGTGTCTTTTAACATTCCTCGTGAAATGCGCGCTTGGGTGTGTAGTACAAGAATGATTTGCGAACAGATCAAACTGAGACTAGTCCAATCAATGCTCACTTTGAACCGATCACTCGTGGACAATTCTGAGTTATTAACAGTCATGTTATTTCGCGGAAAAGAATTTTGCCCCAGTTTGTTTCAGTGACTTACGTGCACTTCAGCAGTTGTGCTTCATGGCTATTGGTAGCAGGTCCTATCATTTGACTGAGCCAATTACAATAATGTTCGTGCAACACCATACGTCTGTGGTTTGCCGGTAGAATCCCAAGGCTCGTGAGAGTTAAAATGTCCAATCATTGACCACGAAGCAGAACTACACATGTGAATGCAAGGCACCGAAAAAAAGTGGGGAAAAATTATTTTCGTGAAGAACATGGAGACATCGCATGTTACGGGCTGCAATATGGCGCCGTTCTGTTTGGTCGCACACAGAGATAGGCCGTGACCATTGGTCTTGCATCCCTTGGCCAAGATAGCTTGTCTTCTAATCAAAGACTTGGCGGTGAAGAACACTATTCGAATGAGCTAGGTGACTCACTTCAAGTATATACGGGATGTCCCGTAAGACTTGGACATGTCACAAACAGCTATTATTTCAGGTCATGTTCTTCCAGAATGTCGCATTAGACGATAGTAATAGTAACTTGTATTTACACGATGTTGGCAAATGTTTGAAAATGCCACAAACATGTCTACCTGCAGACGGCGTTTCCCGCATCATTGCTATAATTGAACCTATATATAAACCATCGAAGATAAATTGAGTACTTTTCAAGGCCCTCACAACCAGAATTTAAACTTTAATATATTTATTTTAGTCTTTACTTCGATCTCTGACGTTAATGTTGGGAGAAACGGAAAACATACGGTGTGGTTTATTTGTTCTACGCCAATGTTTATGCTAAGTTGTGTGAAGATGAAATTTGAGTGAAAGAATAATGTTTTGCATTTACGTAACTTACATAAATATTGTTTAGCGTAAACGGTAAGATCTTAGCCAAACTGTATTAAAATCACAAATATGTGTTCATTCTAAAGAGGGTCTAATGCATAGTAAGTTGCAATATGCCTCAGTCTTTCTTTGGGGCCGACCTCCTTAGCGTAGTCGGTTAGGCACTAGGTTGCGAAGGGTTCTACTTCTAGGTTCGAATTCCGTCTCGGACAAGAATGTTGTGTTGTCTCTTCATCTCATTTCACCCTCATCGGCTCTTAAGGGTGTTCAAGTAAGGAAGGTCCACGGTGGCCGAGTGGTCAGACCATTCGCCTCCCACCAAGGCGTTCCGGGTTCAATTCTCGGCGGGGTCGGATCCCGGATTTTCGCATGTGGGAATCGTGCCGGACGATGCCGCAGCGGGTTTTCTCGGGGATCTCCCGTTTCCCCCGCCCCTTCATTCCGGTGCTGCTCCACACCCACCTCATGTCACCCCTCACCAGCGCTGAAGACCTCGATGTTAAGCGCTGACCAAAATCTCTCACTCTCTCACATACTCAAGTGAGGAAAAGTCATAATTTCATATTTGTATGAAACATTGTTAGTTTTGTAGACGTTGCGTAGAAGTACATTATACTCATACAAAATAATTAACTCAGCCAGTTTTCCCATAACGGCATTTCAAAGTAAAAATTTACATGTTTATAGTTCATACACCCCTCAAAAGCCAATCAACATAATGAAACGCAAAAATTCACAGTGAAAGTACATGTCACAGGCTAGGGCTTTACGTGTACAAAAATCCAATACAAAATATTTTTGTATTAAAAAAAACTTCCTAATAGTAGCAAAAAAATTTCAAATTTCAGAAATTTTTAAAAAATTACAAATCATTGTTTGAGTGGGTGTTTGTATACGTACAGTCCTAGCTAGTGACATGTACTTTCACTGTGAATTATTTAGTTTCATTATGTTAATTAGTTTTTGGGTGGTGTATGAACTAAAAACATGCACATTTTGACTTGGAAATGTCCTTATGGGAAAACTGGCTGAGCTATTTTTTTTGTAAGAGGAAAATGTACTCCGAAGTAACGTCCACAAAACTAACACTGTTTTATGTAAATACAAAATTATGATTTTTCCTTACTCGAACAGCCTTAAGGGTGTTCAATTGCGATAAAATCAGAATTTCATATCTTTATGAAATAGTGTTAGTTTTGTAAACGATACTTGTAAGTACAGTTTCCTCCTACAAAAAAACTTTAACTCTCATATCTTTCTCATAACGGTGCGACAAAGTCAAAATTTGCTTGTTCTGCTGCCATGCAAATAGTGAAAACCAACTGACCTACATGAACAAAATAATTCAATGTGATATAACATTCCAAGAGCTATGCAATAAAGTATTAAAATGAACACAACGTTAATATATTGAGTTTTTTAAAAAAATTGAAAAAGTACAGGACATAAGTTAAATTTTCAGCAATTTTTTAAATTACAAAAATAGTTCTTGGGATTTTTTAAAAATGTTTTATTACTTAGCCCGTGGCATGTTATTTCACTGTGAATTACTTCACGTACGTAAGTCAATTGGTTTTCACCATTTGCATGGCAGCAGGACGTGCCAATTTTTACTTTGACGCACTGTTATGAGAAAACCATGAGCGCTAAAATGGTTTAGTAAGAGGAAAATGTACTCACGAGTATCGTCTATAAAACTAACACTAGTTCATATAAATATAAAATTATGACTTTATCACACTTGAACACGTTTTAGTGATATTAATTTTTTACGTTTAAACAAAAGCAGATATCAATAAACTGTCCCGCAGTTTTGTTTAAAATCGTCTTCTCCATGTTGGCTGATTTTTTCAAGGCAGTAAATACCATGGTTTTAGATATTTATTTAACTAACGAATGTATGTTTAAGTGACTTTTTTTTAGTAGAAACCGTATAATTCCTTGCTTTGGAAAAATGAGTTATCATGACAAAATCTATCTTAAACAAATCTGCCAGACAGTTTTTTGATATCTGCTCTCGTTTAAGCTTAAAAAATAACTATCGCAAAAACAGTAGAATTTTAAGACCTTGCTGTTAAAGGGCCATAAAATCTTTTCACCTCTTTTTTTTGTATTAGAATCAAAACTGTTGCTGTTACATTGGTAGGCTATAGAGTAGGCCTATATAGGTGTACCACATTGTATTTGTTACGTTCACATTTTGTTGTCTTGGGATGTAGAAAACTTGATTTTACCAGACATCATTCAACATGGCATGCGTTATATATTTCACCAGTGTTTAAAAATTTTATCATAGTCACTGTTATAAAATATTTCCTTTTAAACTAGAAGTTAAAAGAAAAGTCTTCTTAAAATACACAAAAATTACTATTTAATGATACTGTTCCGGTCCACGTGCATGCGTATTAGGCAAGAATATGTTATTTTGAAGATATCGATTCTAAAAAAATCAACAAAGGAGTCTTGTTTAGGAATAATCCACGGATTTAATGCCGTGTTTCAAATGCAGTTTTACATGCGACGAACTGATTTTTCGTTGTTGTATCAGTCACTTTATCCGTGTTTTTGTTTTGTTTTTTTACGTATTTATTTTTGCAGCGTCCCTTCGTCATTTCAGCGTGCAGTACAAACAGTTGATGAACTCGCAATCGCCAGTGTTGATATTAAAATTGAAGTGAAAACGATGCGGTGACTATGTTCTGTAAATCGGAGGCTGGCATTTTCCGTACACCCCTCCTCCCCCTGTTACCCCTCTTCCCCCTCTCCGTGGTGTTGTCATTCCGTGGTGCTGGCAGTGTGAAGCGAGCAGTGGATAAATATTTATTCGCAGCGACCCGCGAGCGGAATTGACGCGGGCTTTGTCGGTGATTGGCATACAAGGGTTTTATGATACGCCGTGTGTATATAACGGCCATTGTTACGCGAGGGTATAAATTCGCCCACAACCCCGGGGACCTGTGCTTTTTTTTTTTATTGCGGCGCTCCTGGTGCGAAGGTCTTCTGTTTACACCAGTTCGGTTTATGTAGCACTGTAGACACTCTTACTTTACAAAGCTGTTATGTGGAAGTCACCGCGTAGCACATTGAATCCCCCACAAGTAGATAGATATCTTTCTGTTAAAGCAGGTTCAGAACTTCCTAGACGAGTGTTTTTGTTCCTCTCCTTAGATAGGCTGCGTTTGTGTGTGTGAGGCAGGAGCTGTAAGGTTGCCGTTAACCGACGTATGTAATGGTTTATCGCCTTTCTGAACAAGCCACTCAGCTGGCGTGCAGTGCTTTACTATTATCCTTTTTCCTATGGAACTTTAAGCGGTGACCACATAATTTTGTTTATGGGAAGCATAGTTCAAAGTCTAATGCTTATTCCTATGGTTGCGTTTTTTTTTTAGTCCGGTTGTTAATTTTCTAGATACCGCAGTCTGGAAAACCCATTTTTGGCCGTTTTGAGAAGCCCGAAAATGATTCTGATAAACGCACCGAATTTTTAAAACTATAGCGACATAGTTTGAAGTGTGGGTTCTTTTCGTATATATACAAATATAATAAACGTTAAATAGTTTCGTCAAAAAAAAAAAAGAAAAAGAAAAGCCGTAACTCGCTGCGACGCAGCCTTATGCTGCTGGCACATTAACATTGTGGCAGCTTGTTAGGATAAAGATTTTTTATGAAATACTATTAAACACGTGTTCGAAATATTTATGTACAAAAAGAAAACACATTTAAAACTATGCTTCTCTATTTTTGTTTTCTAGATTCCTTGCTTAGAAACGTGGTTTCGGGCCACCTCAAAATGGCTAAAAACGGATTTTCCAGACTGTTGTCATGTAAAAAATACCAACTGAAATCGTAAAACAAAACTAGAGAAGGACACGTTGGACTACGCTGTGCACTATACGCAAGTGAAAAATAGGGTCGCCGCTCTAAGCTCCATAAGAAAAAGGCAACGACCAAAACACTTAAGGCGATACTGCTGTTGACGCACGAGCCTCTTATCTCCTGCCTGTTTACAAACACAACTTTCGATTTTATAATACTAGTATGATTAATTGAATCATATCTATTAACATAGCAATTGGAATCGCAGAAATATTTTTTTTTTTTTTCATTTTAATTCACCGTAGTATTACAAGCCAAATTAATGAAGCAGTATTTACTGTCCGCCATATTAATAATAACTAAGTAAATTTTTGGATTTGTTGAATTTATTGTTATAATGTTTAATGACAAGGTGAATATACAATTAATATAAGATGAACTGATTAAATCATATTGATTTGAATAGAGACCAGTCAAAGTTGTTATTTTTAGCACCAAGAAAATCGCAAATAAAGTTTCATTTTTCCAAAGCAGGCTTAATTTGACTTAGTGAGTTTCTCCACCAAGCCCACGTTATATTCTACGCCCTGTTGTCGAAAACAATAGCTATAACAAGAATTAAATAAATTCAATATAGTGGTAGATGTGATCCACATAAAAAGTGACTTCAACTGACTTGGTCATGATAGCTGCCGCCTGACTTTCGATAATTAAAACAAAGAAAGAATATACGATTTTCTTGAATACAGTTATAGTTAGTTATATTCCTCAAGTTGTTTGCAATTTACTTATATTCCTCAAGATGATTGCGGTTTTGTTATGCGTAGTGTTGCCTAATTGATACGTTGACGTGTAGAACCATTGGATTCCAACCGTTAGGAAATAATTTGTGCCTTGCGTTCAGTATAGATGTTGCTGCTGTAAAGAATTCTAAAACGCAGCAAAAATATGTCTTCTGTAACAATTTTTTGCTATTGAATTCTGTAACTGGAAGAATTTATGGCAAGTCAGGGAAAAATCATAGGAATGTTGCCAAATAGAAGTCGGCTTTCGACGTGATGTCTTCTCATATTTTGAACATTGCCTCTGTTTTTGTTAGGTTGACGTTTTATTTTTTCTTCTGGATTCTTTATTCTTGACCTCCTCTAACAATTAAACTATTACTCAATGTCTACTTTTTAGCGCAGCCAAAAATTCTCTATTGACAGAAACGTGTCTGATGATAAATGCACATTTCTTGCAACAGGATCAAATACGCTTAGTTTTACAACTTAACGCGGTGTCTCTCGCACAAGTTTACTTTTATTTACTATGGTAGGGATTGACGGTTATATTTATTGAACTTGCAGTTACAAAGTGCTTCTTGACAGCTTGTAATTCCGGAAGCCCGTTCGGCTCAGACCACTTTAAGACGAAATATTTGTAGATACTAACAGCAACTCTGTTATAAAAGGAATAAAGGGAATGTTTTGTATCGTATAAAGAGCTAAAACAGATAATTCTTTGACTTTTGACAGGATGTCAACAGTATACAAAACTGTAGGGTAGTACAGGATTACAGGCAACATTCAAGTGATAATATTTATGATGTTTTATTATTAAATTCTCGGACGTTACGTGCTTGGAGAAAACTGATATTTGATGTATAATCGTAGAGAGAGATGGGGGATTTGGTCGCCTCTAATCAGCGAAGATTTTTTATGCGCTGGTGATATGAAGTTAGTACGGAGCAATGTACAAGGGCGGGTAAAACGGGAGTACCTCGAGAAAACACGATGACTACCTGGATTTCCGTGCTGGGAAGGGAGCGGTCTGAAACTTCATCACCGTGGGACCCAATTTATCAGCTGCGGTGTGATTATATAAGTGTATAGTAACAGTATGTAAGAAAGTAGTTTCCTAATAGTTTCTGCTGACTACACGATCACTTCAAATTCAGGGCGCGGTCTACCGCAATTTTCATCGCCATTTTTTTATTGTTTATTTGTACCATATTTTTTTTCTTACTTTAGACACAAAATGTGACTAAATTTGGCTCCTACGAAATTTTTTTATATCTCATAGTTTTCTCGTAATAGCTTGTTAAAGTCATATTTTGCATGTTTCCGTTTTAAGGACCACACTAAAACCAACTGATATACCAAACTTAAAAAAAAAATCACAGTGGGTAAATACATTGCAGGCTACAACGTCATGCTCATAAAAATAAAGAATAAAAATTATTTGTATTAAAAAAAATACTAAAACTGAAAATAAAAATTTTAAAAATTCAATAATTTTTTTAATACAAATAATTTTTATTCTTTATTTTTATGAGCGTGACATTGTAGCCTGCAATGTATTTATCTACTGTGTATTTTTTGAGTTTGGTATATCAGTTGGTTTTAGTGAAGTCGTTAAAACGGAAACATACAAAATATGACTTTAACAAGGCATTACGCGAGAACTATGAAAGATAAAGAAATTTAATAAGAGCCAAATTGAGACACATTTTGTGTCTAAAAAAAATATCTGGTACAAATAAAAAATTTAAAAATGGTGATGAAAAATGCGATAGCCGCGCCCTCAAAGAACCGTAATTATAAGGGTAAGGAATATTTGTATAGCAGCTAGCTTGTTCGGCACAACAAGCTTGAAAGGCTGAGAAAGAGAGAATCTGGTTTCCACATCTCACATCACAGTCATATTTCATGGCCTGAGGGTAACTGTCATTCGTTCTCGGCTCTATGGAAGACAGAAATAAAGCAGATCGTAAACTACAGTGAAAGGGGAAAAGAGGGAAAGCCACGTATATACAGGGTGTATATTAATTCATGATACAACGCTTGAGGGCAGGTAGTACGAGCCAAAACAAGCACTTTTTAACTATAAACCCGTAGGCGGAAATGTACCGTCTT
>PNEQ01108140.1:0-76027 GCA_003012365.1 Medauroidea extradentata
GGTTTTAATGGCGTGCATAAAACCGTAAAGTGCAAATTTTGACGCTTACGACTCATTACGCAAAAACTATAAGAGATAAAAAAATTTCCTAAGAGGAAGATTTAGTCACAATTTATGTCTAAAATAAGAAAAAAAATGTCTGGTACAAATATAAAAATAATAAAAGGCGTTGAAAACTGAGGTGAACCGCCCCCTTAAGTCTCAGTGACAGTCGTCATATTGAATTTTATTATATTTCGTTTTTTTTTTTTTTTTTTGTAATTCTAAGAAGAAAATTGTTAAATATAAGATTATACCACAAATTATATTTACATTTCGTTACAGTACAGACCTTGCAATTAAGCTGTTAGTTTATAATTCCGCCGCAATGAGTGTGGCAGATTTTATTTATATTCATAATTTGCCTGACAAATTGCGACCTAACTATATTTGCGGTACAGTCGCTGATTTATAATTTTTCTTCTCAGAATTCCAAAAACGCGAAAAATAATAATATTCAACAAGGCGACTGAAACCGAGACGCAAAACTGGGTCTACAGGCCACTAACGAGTCAGCTGCAAGGTACTCATTATATAGGAGCAGAGATTATGTTTTTTTTGCAGGAATACGTGACTGTTCACTGGATTTCAATGTACGTTCAGTATATCAAAATACAACTGGCTTTCACTTGTACGAGGAGCTGTTACCCTCTTTTACACTGAGCCAATAATAAGTCCACATTTGATGCCTCTTATTGACATGTAGACAGCTACGTTGTGTCGGACGTAGAGACCACTACTTTTTGCGAAAATAATTTCTGCCAACAGTTTGTTTCAATGCCTTATGTGCAAACATGAAGCTATGCTTCATGGTTATTGGCAGAATGTATTATTGCACAGACGCGGTTTATTTAACTGTGCTAACAGGAACAAGGTTAATGCGACACTACATATCTGTGATTTGCGGGTAGAACCCTAGACGCTGGGAGTTAAAAACAGCCAATCACTGGCATTGAAGCAGGGCTGCATATGTACACGTTAGACATTGAAACAAAATGAATGTTGGCAGAATTCTTTTTGCGAAAATTCGTCGGCTCTGGTGTCGGACTTTTGTATCACCCATTCATACACGATGCAGCTAGATGCAGCGTTTTAAAAGGTATGTTGACACAAGAAATGTTTGCGATTCACCGTCATCCATATAATATATATATATATATATATATATATATATATATATATATATGTGTGTGTGTGTGTGTGTGTGTGTGTGTGTATGTGCATGTGCGTTTCAAACTACACCTGATAGGCTGGCGTGTACACGTGTGAGTAAACCAGTACAGCCGATTACAAATGCAACTAACATTACAACACCTTCACCACACGCCACTATACCTACCGAGTTTTAGAATTCACTTAAAACAAAAAATATATATACGTAGGCCTGTAGTTATGGACATGGTTAAGGGAGTAATCACTAGAGACATGCAAAATTCGCGTTATCATTTGGTAGCAGACTAAACTTCACTTTCCTATACATAACAGAGCCTAATCTGCTGTTCAATTGGCCACGAACTGTTATGTGTTGTCATTTATGTGTGTTGCGTCTTTACAGAGATTGGCCTCTCTACCGTGTAAGCATTCTCCGCGGCAAGTCACGACAATATTAGCCAGCGGGAGACGTCGAACAAGCATATAGTCACTTGGAGTCTAGTCAGCTGTCAGGAAATAACGTGAATTTTGCATGTCTCTAGTAATCACATTATAGTCCTGCTCAAGCCAGTAGACATAGTAACACGGATATTTCTAACGTGTGTTGTTGACTCCTATCAAATGCCTTATATATAGAGACTGGAAAAACTTGCGGGTTCATTGACCTATAAGCTAGCCTGCAAGATAATTTGTGATCTGAAGCTGGAAATAGTTCCTCACTGGCTGCTCACCGACACAGTTATAAGGGCCTGAACTAGTTTCATTTTTATCATTGACTCAGCGAATTCCCGGCTGTGTCAAATACGTCAAAGGCCAGCTGCGGAATTGAAATAACAGTTACAGTAATTGTAAATCTAGCTAGCACCTGAAAGAAAACGCGAATTTTTCAGGTCGTACTTAAATTAAAATACCGGACACTTCTGTGTTTTAGAATTGCTAAGAATGGAAATTATCCACCTAGTTGAAATGATTGAAACTATGCAAACTATAAAATGTATGTACTGTTCTCTGTGTAACTTCGTGTGTTATTTTTATGGTTGTCAAGAATATGTACACATCAAAGAGACGTAAAACGAAGTTGTGAAAAAAGCTAATCTGAAACACATCTCACTAGGATCGCTAGCAAAATAATAATGTTTACAATAATCAGACAGAGTGTCCGTTGCTCATATATTCATAGCTTGTCTACGACTTATGACAATAGGACCACGGGTGACTTCATGTTTCGCATGTCGGGCGAATGTTACCGGACCACCAATGTCAGTACGTTTACACCGTCACCCGAAAATTTTGTTTGGGAAACCTAACTTCCGAAACCAACGTATGAGTAAGGTTTTTCCACCCCAGTGCAAAACTGTAGTTTCAGAAACTTGTTCTTTGTTAAGACCTTGTTAGGAAGTTTTTTATCACATTAGCGCAAAATACGGTAACTTTATTAATGGAATGCTTGGAAAATAAACTGTAGACTAAGATCAGTCATACGATGCACAATTATGTGTACGCATTTTGCAAAATAACGAACTTTTCGTTTGCAAAAAAAAGTTATTTTGCTTAATTTTGGCTGTGTTTCGCAACAAAATTGGTGATGTTTTGGGAGACAAAATATGAAAACTATAAGGTTAGTTGCTACCAAAAACTTTTGTACTAATTATTAGATATTTCTGACACAACAATGTAGAGATTTGACAACATGAAAATTATGCTTCTTAAAAAAAATCATAATCACTCTGAAAATACCGTATGCATTACCTTAACGAAAAAATGCGGGAAATACACGGGATAATACACTTACAATACATATTTTAAAATATTTATATTGTTTACGAAAAATAATGGAAATGTAAGACAAAACAAGTTATAATATTTAAGGTTATTTTAAATTATAGTGACATAATCAAAATGTAATATTTACTAACCTTCATTGTATCTCAAGTATAGAGAGTATATCTATTCTATACAGCCGAAAAATATTCGTTTTGGAATTTCAAAAAGTTATATAATACTTTAAAGTTTGTTTACGTATAAAATGTTGTTTTATAATATATCACTGTAGTACTCGCCACTTCCTGAAACCCCAGTTTTGCTGTAATACAGCACATTTAATACATACTTCGTCACGAAACTTTAACTACAAACTATGATTGGCCTCAAAAACGAAATATGACTTTCGCACTGGTTACGCCGCTCTCAAACATCAGTTTCCGAAACTGGACTTTCGGGTGACGGTATAAACGTACTGTGTTTCACTCTCCTCCGGGGTCTGTGAGTTCACCTTAACCGTCGCATATTCATAAGTTTCGCTCCATGGTTGGAAGGAACGCATAAAAGCAACAAGTGTGAACAATGCCGCGTCGTGTAGGAACTGTTATTGTACCTTTTAAATAGAGCAACATAATTTTCATTTTTGATTATCCTATTAACGTCTTAAAGGCGTCGTAAAGGCTTCTTTTTTAAGGTTTTATATTTGTGTTATTTTTTCACGATATGAAGTCAATAGTAGCTTTGATAATATTTTTAAGTCATCATGTAAATACCGTTAATAATCTTTGATAATATAAACATAACTAATTTTACTTAAAATGTTATTTCATGCAACATCAATTAAGCAATTTTATTACAATATTTAACTTATCCGTAAGTAGGTCTCATAATTAGGAAATAGCGATAATTTTTGGAATAATATTCGAACGTGTTTTGCAAAAAGATTACCAGCTGTTGTAGCCGCATATGTTTTTAAGAAGTAAAATTAATATGTTGAAAACCACAGCAATAGTTTGAATAGAAATGTTTTTAATGTCATCACAAAATGGATATAAATAATTTTTGTAGTAACACAAGTTTGGAGTATATCTTTAATGATAATGATGGTTTAGTTTGAAAATAATAATTTCACCAATTTATTTATTGCATTTTTCTACGTAAAACCTTTTTCATTATTCCTTCATTTTATCATAATAATAATATACGCAATATACAACAAATGTAAAATAAAAACTTTTGACATTTGAACAGCCTTGACGAGTTGCACGTATAGTAATGTAACGAGTGTACGGTAGCTGTTCTGTAAAAAAAAAAATTCTGATAGCCTAACCTTTCTTCGTAATATAATTTTAACAACCAGCGGGTTGTCACGTACAGCGAGTGTACGGCTTTGAAGCGAAACTCTGTGCAAACAAAATGGGATTTACCACTGTACATGTGAATGAAAGTATTTTACCTCAACGAAATTATTTATTTATGTTCAAGCTACACGTTCTGCCGCGAAGCTTACATTTTACATAAACGTTCCATCCGCAAACATAACAAACACCAACGTTGTTAGTTTAGTAAAAAAAATAGTTGTTATATCGTTGACGAGGATTCACAGGATTAAAATGTAGCTCGTATTGAATCCAGCCTCACAGTATACATTGCCTGGTTACAGAACGTATGATTATTTCTCGTACAAAGTGTGTATTTTTACAGATTAACAATACATCCCACTAATATCATTTTTAACAGACTTAATTATTTGATTAATCTTATTGTTTCTAGATTTCTTTATAATTATTGTTATTTCTTTGTTCGTTAGAAAAAAAAGACTCCGTATGGGACATCTTTAACATGCCACGAAAACCACGAAGCAAGATTTTTTGTGTGTATTGCCGTATTGAACCGAAACATTCTTATATTTAATTTTGTGGATGAGAAAAATTGTCTTATCCATAGAAGAACTTATGTTAAAAATTCCATTCTTGTGTACTTTCTTATATTTTATTCATATTCTCAGTACCAAAAAAAATCGCTATACAAACGCATAAAATTTGCAAGCAGTAATGAATCTCAAAGCCACTCAATCCAAGCTGTGTTTCTAGACATAGCAGTTTAAGAATTTAATTTCTCTTATGTCAAATATTAAATCAACTTTAAGCATAATCTGCGTGACTTTACAGATTTTCAAGTAATTAGCAAAGGTAATTCACTGAAATTTGTTTGTTTACCCCAGTTGGTTAAATATTTTCATTTTCAACAATTTTCATAGGCTATTATAGATATGGTCTAGCAACACTTAATAAGCTCTTCTTGTGGAGAAACCGAGCGAGGTGCCGCAACGTTTACACGTTGGACTCGCATTCGGGAGGACCCGGTTTCGATCCCCTGCTCCGGCCAACTTGATTTCGGTTTTCCATGGTTTACCGAAATCGCCCCAGGCGAATGCTGTGTTAATTCCTTAGCACAGGTTCTGGCCGACTCCTCTCCTAGCGCCTGTCATTGTACCAAGTTGTGTCACCCTCCATAATTACCTCGCTATCGACTAGACGTAAAGCCCACCTACCTTACATCTTGTCTAGAACTGTTTCAACAAACCACCACATTTATCTAAATATGCGGCTAAATTTTGTTGGGCTAGATTAATTTTCCGAGAAAGTAGCACTGATTAACCAAAACATGTTAGGCAAAACAAAAAGCACACAATATACCGTTCTAAATTTTTATTTCCGGTGGCATAACATTGTAAAAAAAAGTGACATGATTTGCTTAGCAGTACACAAACAAAACATTTTATGAATATCAGCTATAACAATGTTAACCACAGCCATGCATTCTATGTTTCAACTCCACATATGAGCTAGGTCGTTTGCGTATGTCTTACTTTGTGCTCACTCATTATGCACGTGTCTACAATAAAAATTTGACAAACAGCAGATTTATTTATTTATTTGTAATTTGCATTCTTGGGATAGCAACAACGCCGGAGTGAATCTAACTGGTCAATGAACGCTCAGGCTGCGTGCCAACGATGCTGGGAAGTTGCGTCAGTGTTGCAGCTTGCTTCTGATTGGCTCGGGCGTCCCTGCAAGCTGCGAATAACAGCTGCGACAACTGCATTTACGCTACTCGCTTCTTCCCAGCGGCGGTGCTTGCTGGAAGGGTAAAGTGGTGTAATTTAGTGCGGGGGATGAAAGCCTGATGCTGGAATCACAATAGCGCGACGGATGCAACATAAAGGAATGACACGAATAAAAAAAACTTTAAAGCCAATCAGCATCGAGACGATTGTAAGGTCAGCGCGACAAAAATAACGGACGCAACGTGAATCCTGAATAAATAACTTTTCTAATTGTTTTGCGTCGCGGAAATGGCAAAGCTGAAGAACAGAAATTAATTTTGTGCCCAGATGTTGGTGAAATAGGTTAGTTGGTAGTAAATTGCATTTAATTATTTTCCGAAAAATTTTGGTTAATTTGTGTATGCAAATCGTAACCTTTTTAAGGAAACATGTAACTGTGACATTATTTTCTCACGCAGGAATGCCTAACTATATTTAAAATATATATAAAAATTAATAAATAACACTTTAAACGTCGATGGCTGTCGTACAAGGGTTTAGTACGTAGTCGAGATAAACTATAAATATTTAATTTGTTTTGTATTGGCCGAGTGCTATGCAAACTAGTGTTCGCAATAAAAATAGCTATTAGAGTCGCAGTCCCGCTATTGTAATTCAAGCATGACACGTGAGCATGTATGTGTAGTTCGTCGTCCACAGTGAACGTTCTTTCAAGTTGTGCGCTATATTTTATACAAGGCTGATCACTAAATATAGACCAGTTTTTTTTTGTGACGACGCACACAATGATCAGTGGAAAAAGGTTTGAGAGGACGCCACGCAAAGACGGCCATGGCACTTTTGAAGTCGTAAAATTTTACGAATCTTTGAAGTGCAGTAACAAAACGTAAGATGTGTGGGTACAGAAGTCCAACGGCCAGACAGCATGCTACAAAAAAAACCACTAAGAATGTTTCGACTCTGGCTTCTTTCTCGGCTACTGTAGCACGACCTGAGTAGGCCCAATAGAAGGAATATTATAAGAGAAAAAAAAATATATATATGTACACACAAGACGTCCAAAAACAAACTCGTAATAATCTCGTCACGCGAATCCTGGGCTAAACTGGAAACGAAAATGTAAAGTGGCAAAATGTTGTACGACGACATAGCACGTGGAAAGTCCTTACTTGTCGTCCGTATTATTTTGTGTATATTACGTCAAGTAAACGTAGAATCATGGTCGACATTCTAACCTGCACCGATAATATGCAGGTCAGAACAGTAGTTGTAGTAACATAAGTAAGATATATGTGGAGCGCAAGAGTGGACTAACTACAGTGCTATGTTGCCATATTGTGGACATAAAATGTCATCGTATAACAATTGGCTACTAACATATTCGTCTCCAATTTAGGCCAGTATTCACATTGTGTGCTTATTATGTATTTATTTGTGGACACACACACAAACACACACACACATGGTGTCCTGAAAATACCTTACGACATTTACACAGGCTGTAATATGCAACAAATAAAGAAGAAACATGTCGTGCACTATTCACCTAAACTCTGTATTAAGGGCGTTATGACTAGTTATTTTCGCCAAATTGGCAAGGTATGTGGCACTGACCCTAAAGAATTTTTTTAAACTGCAGACTTTTGTCGAATAAACCAGTCATGCAAACTAAATTCAGTACTCTTTTCATTCTACAAAAAGAATAGAATGGCACCGCTCACATGAAACAATATTTTCTACTGAATGTCTTTGTTTAAGCACTTCTTTACTTGGATTTTCATATTTCTTGTCAATAAGATTTACTAAGAAGGAAGGAAAATGCAAATAATTCGTAAATGTATCACCTTGATATATGTTATGGCTCCTATTCGGATACAGAAAATATTGGAAGGTATACAATAATTAGTTTTCGAAGTTCATCTACATAAACAACGTTCCATGCCTGCATATCTACTGCTGCGTGTACACGTAGGCTAACAATATTCGAATTCCAGGTGCGAAATATGTATTCCAAATTAATTTCCTGCTGACGGTTTTCTCCCAATTCGAATATTTCGCACTCACGGAAATAAATCCAGTTCATATGAAATATGATTCGGCGAAAAGTCTACAATACCTTGCATATCTGCTGAGTACAATTTTTCTAGCATAAAGTATATTTAGAGATGTTTAAAATCGCAGGAATCTTCTGTACCGCCGTATTTTTTTTTGGGGGGGGGGATGCAGAAATTAGCACTTTGTATTGTTGGAATATGGTTATGTACTGGTTTCTAGACGAATCGCAAACGTTATCTTTGGAAGAAGAATAGAAGATATGGACATGTCACATTTAAGTCTATCAAATAGTTAACTTCTCTTGCGGTAAACAAATATTCCTAAGCATGGATTTCATAAATCAATAAATAATTTCATGACCAGAGTAAGGTTTTTAATTTGTTTGCTGTCCTGTGGCCGTACAATAAAACTGAAATAAATTATGCTTCAATTTGGACTATAAAACAACCTGAAAATATTGACCTGAGTGGTGTATAGCATGACTGTAAAATTTAAATGAGTGTAATTTGCATATGAAATCTGATCCTCTTCTTGCTAACCGAAATAAACAAACAGTTTTGTATGGACCTACAGTCCGAGACATGCAAGATCACTGTGTATAATAGATTTAGCTGTAATATTGTAACAGGACAATCGTTTAATACATAACACTGAAGAGTTACAAGACATCACTCAAATAATTTAGAGTTCTGTTTCTGTGAACGTATGATCAAATTCAATGTACATAATAATCTACTGAGGCGATTGCAGAATGCCGTATTTTCATCTGTCGATAATTACTTACTTCCATCAACATTAACTGGCTGATCTGTCATTATCTACACTACACACAGGTCGACTACAAAAGACAAACTGTCAGTATATTGAGGGAAAGTATTTGTGATATTTTCACGTTTACCAGTTGTCACGAGATATATATATATATATATATATATATATATATATATATATATATATATATGTATATATATAAACTAATTAATCATTAACCGAAATAAAAAGACGTTTATATAAATACATCACTAAACAGAACTCAGTTTATGATTGTTTGTTATTTTTAAATATACAAATACCTCTGACAACAAGCATACCGATAAAAAAACTTTTGTTGTTAACTTCCTTAACTCAAATAAGACAAAAATTACAAAATATGTTAACATTGCTAAGCCAATCAAACAAGTTGTGGAAATCAATTATGCATTCAGCCGTTCCCAGAACCATTTTTGTAACGTCTCGATTGATGCATTGGTAATTTGGCTTAAAACGTTAGGAAACTAATGTTAAGTATTATTTTACAAAAAAAATTCAGTCCATTCAGTGTATCCATTACAGTCACAAAGTTTTGTTTAAATCTCATTTATGACCATAATTTTTCAAGTTCTTGATAATCATAGATGTGTGGAACTACATTCCAGAGTTCGCATTCTTCGATGTAAGCGTAGTAACTATATTCATACGCGTTTGCACAGTTAGACTGAAATAAAATAAGAGTTAAATTTTTTTAGTGATCTATTATTTTATGACTTGGTAATATTACACACTGTGGCAAATAATTTAGATACATAGTGAAAGAACAAAAAAAAAATTACATGTGTAGCGTGAACTTGGCACATTAAGTAAACGTTTCTTTTAATGCTCAGAAATAAGCACATACAGGCTACTATAATTTGTTTTATCTTTCCACTAAGTAACATTTCTGTGTCATGCATGAGCATTTTGTTAAAGTATATGCACTAAAAGTACCGGTAAGCTTAGACAAAATTTATTGATTTTATATCTAAGGAAAATATTAACTTTTTTTACACTGAATGCAGCTGTATTGGCGTCATGTCAGCTCGTCTGGTCCTGTTGGCAATATAAATTTTTGTTATGTTGCGTGATGATTACAAAGTCATAATGATTTATGCGTTATGTTAAAGCGACTAAATGAGAGTATTCGATCCTCCTTTTAAGCATGGAACACGAAATATAATTTCTGAAAAAACTCTACAGATTTATTATTTATACAGTATGTTTTAAGCCTTATTAAACGTGTTTCCTAGTGTAAAATACACCATTTTTAAACATAATAATCCCTATAGGGTGAGTCTGGAACCGAGCTTACGCCTAATCTTAAAATAATTTTAAAAATTTCCTATCTCGGATATTATTAATAAACTCTTGACTTTAACTGAAATAAAGTGAAAAGAACATTTATAATTCGGTGTTCGTTACAGTCTATTCGTAAGTCCTGGTTAAATGCAATTTTAAAAAGTTTTCGGGAAATAATTTTTTCTAAATTCAGTATATGGAGATTCAGTCAGTATTATTTGACAGTTTGTTGAACATTGCTGATTAACTACGTGGATTCATTATTGATTGCTCTGGACAAATATTCGCTCTGTTTACTATCGTTTATACGTTAATATACAAATTGGTTTGACATTTCATCGCATACTTTGCTTTGAGAGATAACTTGTTTTTGCCAGCGCGGTATTTTGTGGATCTGCTACTGCCTAAATGGAGCGAAAATTTCAATTTAAAACAATAATCAATAAACAGAGATCGTGGTTTTCATTTGAATTTTTAGTTTGTAAGCGGTTTTTGTTTTTAACCCGTACTCCTATTTCATTAATTTTGCAATCGTTAGATTTTTTTTTGTTATAATCAGTGTTTCGTGCCTGTGGTTTTTATAGCCTACCTCTGTAATTTCTTTCATCTGTTATGACCGATACCAACCAATGATATAAAAACGAGATTTTTTAACTTTTATTTTATCCGCACGATGTAGGCCTACACTCCCTGCAATGTTTGCTGATCACTGGAAGCTATCAGTGGGCGTTGTGTGTTGAATGTTGGCTGGAGGGATTACTTCACTAATTGCTGCCGCTTGTGATACGTATGCAGAACATATGACAGAAGGATTGATACTGACCATTGGCGATTATTATTCATGATGTTGTGTAACAAGAGCGAGAGTTTTTACGTATCCTTCCCGCATACGCCTTCCAGCTCATCTAAACTCATGGGCGGGATTTCAGCATTCCTATTGAGGAGGAAAGAAAGAGACACTAATATAGCCAATAAAAATTTGCGTTAGAAGGGTCCGGGGGTTCTCCCCTAGAAAAATTCGGATTTCAAGGTGAAAACTGCTGCTATTTAAGCAGTTTTCGACCAAGTTACTTTGAAAGTTACTATAGCGAAAGGTTGGTTTATAACCTCCAAAGAAAAATAATGCAAAATAGAAAGCAGTGCGTATATTTTTTTCTCTCTCATAATTATTGGGGTGGCAAGTGCCCCCCCCCCCCTCACCCCCTTGCCAATACTGAATCACGCCCCTGTCTCAACTGGAAACAATTTTCGTATCTTTTTTACGATTTTCTTCGTGTAAATAAATATAAATATTGATAGAAGACTGTAGGTTTTTTTAGCCGTTGTCATGGCAGTCTTGGCCGTCGGACTAGAGCCGCGTCTGGTTAGTTGTAGTAAGTGACGTTTCTCTGAACATTTCACTTGGTATCTTCAGGGTCCTGATACCTTGAGACCCTGAAAATCCGTACTGAAATGTTCGGCATTTGTGCCATTCATGAAGTGTCGCGCGGCATAATATTAGTGAGCCGGCTTCCGTAGTGTGGTCGGTACCATGCCGTCCTACGGTGCGAGAGGTCCTAGGTTTGAATCTGATTTGAGCCGTCTCTTACTAAGCCTAACGACGTTTAACCGGGGGGAAGGAAGTAACTGCTCTTAATAATAATAATAATAATAATAATAATAATAATAATAATAATAATATTGTTGCGAGAATAACAATAACAATAAAATTATTGAGAGAAGCCAACAGAATCGGTGCTGCTATATATATATATATATATATATATATATATATATATATATATATATATATATATATATATATATATATATATATATATATATATATATATATATATACAAAAAGAAAAGGTAATACATGTTGTACGAAACAATTATATTTCTTAAATAAAATAAATGTATTTAAATAAACCTTGGAAATGCAAACACAGCCAATACTTTGAGGGAAACCAGCTACGGACATTAATTATATATCTAATAAGTACAAATAAGTGAGACACTTGGTGTGAAATGAAAAACCCCGAAGAATGAGCGGTTAGGATTTGTCGAACGCTGTGACACAATAGTTTTTTTGGGGGAGGGGGCTAATTGGAGGGAAAGAAATTTGACAAAGAATTTGTCCGAGCACTAGAAGGAAAAACAGTGGTCATCTTTATTCGTCGGTACTTAAATCGAGGCATGAGCTTACTGTCTCTAGTAAAAGATATTTGTTACTCGTCTTTGTTGTTTTAGATGAGACAATGCCATGGGTAAATCACTATGTGGCACTATAATGGAAAAAATCATTTTATATACTTTTGCGTCAATGGAAGTCATAATATGTAACATAAACATGTTTGTGAAATTTTTTCGTTGATTTACTAAATGTTCTAACCTTTAAATTTATTGTCCTATTTGTAAGCTTCTATCTAGAAATACTAAAACACAGAGCAATTGCAACCCCCCTCATTATCAAACAGTTCGATTTCTAACAACTAAAAAAATTACATAATATTATTCCAAGTGGAAACAACTTAAGCTATTCAAAATTGTCTGAACAATGTCATTGTACTATCGCAACATTCAAATTAACGGTTACCGTATAGTCCGTTACTGATTTTATTACTAAAATTCATTCTGAGGCACTTCAACAGTCTGTATTTAACTAACGCAGCTTTTCTATCTACTAGTAACACTTCATACATTTCTAATGATTTTCCTCTACAACCCATTGAGCAATTTTATCACTTTACATATATACCAAATGTTAGATCTCAAAAAGTTGTAGGTCCATTTCTACCTTTCATCATATGTAGCTGCAAAATTATTTAAGTACCGTTTTGTAGGGAAGAATTTTCTCAGAAATATTTTCATAAAAGTTTTATTTTTAGGATCACAACATGTAAGCCATTAAATCATATTTAAAGGTACCTATTCTTCATACTTTGTCGTCCAGTCCGGGAGGTCAGTAAATCTCGTATGGAATTTACCAACAATGTTCACGTCAAAATGTAGCCGGATAATGTATACTATCAAACGTTACGATGATCCTATCTAAGGGACTAATTTAACTTGTTAATTTGTCTTTGGGAATATTGCTTTGCACACTCGTACATGATGAAACAATAATCAATACTCAATTTTCCCACTACCCTAAAGAGAGACAGGGAAACAATTTCCCAGATGCATATTTTAACAACCACAATAATCAAAGTAATTGTGTAAGTTAGTGACCATTAACTTCACTGTGATATAGTGTCTGACCTGAATTCAGTTTCACGTGCAGGAGGGCTCCAATGACTTGCCGTGCATATAGTTACCTCGAGCCAGCTGCAGTAGAGAGACGAGATGAAACTGTATTTGTGTGCCTCATCGCTGAGAACATGTTGACGGGATTAACGCTGCAGAGTGTTGGTTCAAACGCTCGTCTCTTGTCAGTTATTGTGACGCTATGCACAAGGAGAGATTCGTCTGCCATGCGTGTCTCATGTATGCGAGGCCGAAGCACTGGAAAGCTTTCCTGACAAGATGTAAATTACTTGACAGCCAGCTGAAATGTTACAGAGAAATACAAATGCAGGGTAGATGCACACGAGAATTTGCATACGAGTTTTTTAAAAGGTTATTGCAGTGAAATTGTATGACTAGTTGAACTATAATTTTGAACGTACTCCACCACGAGCGACTGTTGCTCAATTGACGAAAACTCACTAAAACAAGAGAAGTTAACTCAAAAAATATAGTTAAATAAAAGTAATGAGAAAAATTTGTTGATTTTCGATTAATTTTTATGCCTACTTTGCGAAGTGGAAAAATATACTGATGGCTTTTAGCACGAATATTGTATGTCAACTTTTAGAAGCTGTAAAAGAATATTTCATGTTGCTCTACCAACTTCCAGTTACAAATTATACTATATGTATTTTTTTACCACTATTTCAACTAAATTTACATTATAATCAAGTTACTTCTGCTAGGAAGTTAAAGTTCTTTTTAATAAATATTAATTAGACAATTTGCATGGACGTACAATACATGTACTTTAATCCATCGATATTTATAAAACTACCTTGCTTTCTGTAGGTTTGTTCCTGCGTGCGGTATAAGCGTGTGTGGTTGGGTGAGTAGGTACCGGTATATAAAATTATGTGTTCCTGAAATCTTTTGGAGTCTTTTACCGAATTTCATAACTGTGTGTGTTTGTTTGTTTGTTGGTGTTTAGACCTCTGATCTTACAACGTTTGGAGCCGTTTACAGAATTTCATAACTGCAGTACGTTAAATTTCTTAACCAGGTCGCTTAATTTTTTTATGCATTTTGCCCACGTACTGTTCTTATTTACACGCCTATGGTTATGCTAAATTTCCGGCCAAACATTCCTTAATTTTTTGTCCTTCCATCATTCGTCAACGTTTGACTTACCAACAGGACGTTAGCTTGTAAATTTGTATATTTCCTTATAGGTAATATGCTGTATGGTGACCACATTTACGTGTGAAATAGTAGGCCTAACAATATTTTACAACCACGCACGAGTATTAATTTAATAATGTTATATTCAATGTGTGTTATTTCAAAATCACTCCATCTATTAGATAATATAGTCACAATAAGCTACGTTTATTATATACAACACTGCCATCAAACACAGATCCTTAAAATGCTTATAAATATTATTAGCAATGAATAATAAACTTACTGGCGATAAAACTGTTTTCACTAAATATTCACTCTCGTAAGATTTACGTCAAAGTTTCATGGTGGAACAATAAGTAGCTTTTGTGCTAATTAACAATCCTAATCCTCTTAGACACGTTCATTCCTCGTGTTTCGCTATAAATTTAGGAACATGATAAAAAGGGCCGTCCTAGAAAATTAAATAAAAGGAGTATTTGTGAACACTAAAATGCACGCGTTAGCAGGTGAATATGTCACGAGCACAATACTTTTTGATCAAACTTGCATACATAAATAAACTGGAACGACATTTAGAACTGATTTATACTGCAAGTGGTGATTCAGAATTTTTAGGAGCACATGTTGCAGGTAATGGTTGCTGAAAGAAATTTTTGGACATGAAATAGCGCTACAGATCTACTAGCATTTCTATTTGTCTCTTCGTTTTTCTCTCTCTCTCTCTCTGTCTCTCTCTCACTGTCTGCTGCCCGCCTTCATCTGTATGTAACTATGAAATGTGTACGACGGAGACAATATTATTTTCATAAATACTAAGGAAATACGAATGAGGTCAACAAACTAATTCACGCATCATCCGGTGTTAACTTACGCCTTATCTTCCACGATATAAGGTCTGCTCGGAAATGGCTTCCAGGATAAAGAACGAATGCCAGCTGTGACCTCGCAAATTTCCCCGCGACTCATTTTCTAAGCAGCTCAGCAGATGGCTTGCAGTTCAGCATTTTCATTTTTTATCCACATCATAATAACTCCATCACAAGACAGGACCTTTAAAGAGGATTTTCAAAACCTTTCTTACAAATAATTTGAAAGAGATTCCCGATGTCTTCGAAAAAATTTATTTAAAAAAAATTAACTAGTTCTAGCAAAATTATTAAAATGTGATTATGCATTTAATTACATTCTAAACAGTTATAAAATACACAATGAAATTTTTCAATGTATACAAATTATATTGTAAGACGTGTTACATGTGTTGTCCTGCAGCAATATTACAATTCTTACTTAATTCGCAGTTTAACCTTTTAAATAAAACCATAGATATTTTAAAAATATTGTTTTTCATACCACTTTCAAATGTTAGTTAGTTTCCTTCTCTACAGCCTGTAATATTACGTCTGTGACTTCTTTCACGTCGTATATTTGTATTAAATGCTTCTTTGAGTCGTGAATATTTTCAGTCTATCTCGAGTAATTCGTAAAAATAAGTACTTATAATTTTAACATCATTTCAAAAATATTATTTAAATAAACGCTTTTGATTAAAATATTTCGGCACTTCAAATTTTATGTAAGTAATAATATAAATACTGTGATGATCTTAAAAGTGATAATAAACGTTAAAAATCGTTTCGTGAAACCAAAATTATTGAAAATGATAAACGATACGAAATGATGTTAAGGGTTATTAATTACCAGTCTTCTTTTCTAAAATTTTTAGGTAACCCCTTCTGCACTTCATGACCCAATTTGCTCTTTCCCGACATCCCCGTTCCTTTGTGCATAGGTTTTTTTTATCAGAAATTTTCGTGAGCGCATGCACAAAAGGCTTACCAATGTTATACCACAATCGAATGGATGGTATACGAACGCAAACGTTATATATATATATATATATATATATATATATATATATATATATATATATATATATGTGTGTGTGTGTATATATATACATGTATAGTAAGTCGTACAGGTATAACAAAGTAAGACAAAAACAGTGGTATTTCAATTTTATTTTAACGTTAAAAGGAACTGAATTAGGAGTTCGTGAATGGTATCAGTTCCACACGTATTCTTATAAAATTTAAGTTATACTTGACTTCAACTCTTCATTTTATCCCCTTGGGTGTCAACAACGTTAGGAATCAAGTTCGATACAAGAACTACACTGATATGGTGTAGCACAATGTATGGAACGTGCGAATTATTAAATGTGTAGGATTTGGTACTTTTTCTTTAATACGTGTGATAACTGTATGCACATTTCAAAATAGCAGTGTATGTTTTGTTTATGCAAATATCCCTGCGAATTAATAGGTATAAACGCGTAATATATTAAAATGCAACCACTACAATATATTTAGAGGCTGTAACTCACACCATCTGCAGGGGGTGTGAAGCTGTATATTTAGTCATGTAGAAATAATTTCAAAGAGAACAAGTACAGCACGTACGTGTGAATCACAGCGGTTTGGATCTTTCGTAAAATAATACAAGATTGCAAAATTTGTATATTTGTATATAATTTGAGGTTACCTAAGTATTCAATGCAACAATAATTAGCAATTTATTTTACTTAGCCATTATTTTTATCTCTTGCTGTAATAAAAAATTACTTTAAAAAATTTAACGTAAGTTAGCAAATAATATGACCCAGCATATTAACAGGTTAATAAATAAAACGAACGAGAACTCTATCTACAAGGATTAGCTTAAAAGTAGGATTACCTGCTAAACAACGCAGGCGACAACAAAATCACTAATGATTAATTTAATTAAGTCCTACGTGTACAATGTTTCAAACGATTGTATCAAAACATGTCTTTTCGTGAGTCATTCAGTAACTCACGTGAAAGCAGCCGAACAAGTGAACATGCTGTGTTCATTATCCTTTGACGGAAAATTCCTAAACTATTCAAGCTTAAAACATAAGTACTACAGAAAATCGTTAAGCAAGGAACTGCAAAGGATAAACACATGTATTAATAATTTCCCAGTGCTTAGACCTATTTTTGTAGGGAGAATTATAATTTGATAACGGACTAAATGTGAAAGTAATGTATTGATAATATGAAGGAAAAAATCTCCATAGTTAAAAGTATCGTATTAATACTAATACCAAGTACTTATGGAAAAAAATCACATATATTTCCAAAACAACAATCAGACACATGATTTGCATGCGAAGAGCTTTCTTATAAAATTAAGCACCTTAGACTAAAAGATGACGCTAAGAGTTTGTTGCGAGGGAATAAAAGGTAAACAAGAGATGAGCAAAAATAATTCATAAACAAGAGAGTTTTCAAGAAAATGTACATAAGGGACAATAACATAGGAGGTATTAAAGTTAACGAATGCAGAACGTACCAATCCAGTGTAATATTTTTGCGTAAAGAAGGAGTTTGATTAATTTAAAAACTGTTATTTCAGCTATTTCAGTTTCATCATGAAGGTCAACCCCAACGTGACATAATAAGATCGGTTATTTATTGTTGCACTTTGAAATAACTTTCAAAATACCTTCTATATCAAAGCGCTAAGTGTGTGTGTTCGATGGTGGTTAGCAAGAAGGGCGTCATCAATAATCCTCGCATATGTTGATAACTCCCTTCCTTTTTGAAAAACACCAACCAGATATATATATATATATATATATATATATATATATATATATATATATATATATATGTGTGTGTGTGTGTGTGTGTCAGAATATTTCTTTCTTTGTTTCCTTCTTTATTCTTTTTCAAATCATTGTCCTAGGCAAAAGGTAAAATAATGCATTTGCAATAACGTGATTATTTTAAACTGACACACATCGGTTTTAGTAAATTGTCCATTATCGTAGGTACTCATATATTGAATATTACACAAACCTTCCTGTACGAAACAATAAAAAAGAAAAAAACTTAAATGGTATATATGTATATATATATATTCTTAAACACAATGAAATTTCACTGCAGTTATGGTCAAAGGTGAATTTGTGCTTGAATTTAAAAAATTTTTGCCTAATTTTTTTAAGCCGAATGCGATTTTCTTAAGAATATTAGGCCTTAACAATAATATACCAAGAGATAGGAAGTCACAGTTCTAAAATTTTTGTAACCACCGATTTGGGACGAGTCTGATTTTCAATTAGATTTTCTTTCTTAAGTTTATGAATAGCTTCAGAGGTTGGTTAGTAATATTATTAATCTGCAACTTTCTTTACAGTTGTAATAGCAAGAAACACAGCATACAGGAATTCATCTGTAAAAAATTAAAAAATTAAAAATATTTGTAAATGGTTGCAATATGTAGCATTTCATGGCTAAGCTATCACGTTCTATGCCAATACACTAAACTGGCCAGCCACAAAATTACAGAAGACGTGTGCATACGGTAGCGCAGCATATAAACTAATTTATTAAATATACCAAACGCATGCACTCATATATGAGCATTATATTAAGTATAATTCCACAGTCACAATTTTCCAGTTTTCTCATTATCGCTAGTCTGTTTCATATCCAGTTCCACAATTATCATATTCTTGTTATTTTTCTTAATCCTGTTATTCAAGCTTTTGTCCCATTTGCAGAATCCCGATAAAACTTTTGTTTTACAAACGTGAATAGCACCAGTTGAAATCTTCTTATACGAATATATTGACCAAATTAGTTTTCCTAGCTATTTACATAAAATTTTTAATTAGTTAACAGCATACAACGTATTCCTAATCTGTGTATACAGAGTACATAAAATTCTATTCAAATAAATTTCCATGACGTAGAATATTCCTGGCAACTACAAAAGTAAAAGTCTACTATTACAATGAATGTGTATCCAGCAAATCAAGAAAAATAAAAGTTTAAATTTCTTAGCTAATATCTGTGATTGACAGATTTAATAGGAAAGCTGAAAATATATATTTTACTCTCTACCTTCGGTAAATTAATTAACAATTCTTTAGAAATATTAAAGTAGAAGACATATTTTCTCAAACGTTCTAGTAACTTATCGATAATTTTGTACGTGAATGTTTTCCAGTGTACTAAAGACATGGAGTTCCTAAATGCATATTTTTAATACAGCTGAGCTGCTACCTTGATGTAGCTTCTTTTCAATATCATTAATAATTGTTTAATAATGATGTTGCCAAACGTGTAGCAGCTTTAGTTTAAGGATCAGTTTAAAAGAGTCTATGGAAACATATTAACGTACGTGTGAAACTACATCGAAACTTAAATTGTTTACACTATATCCTTTAACCGCTTACATATAATGTGAGTAATACCATATGTTTAATACAGTGTCTTCTTGTATATGCCGTAACGTTCTGGTTGTAAGGTATTACGACTCTTACCAAGAACACCAAACGACAAAATCTTAATTTTACATATAATGCCAAGATTTACGACTGCCTGAAATTATTAATATGAAAGTAGGCCTACTTTCAAGTGTGTGCATCCATATAGAATAACATGATAGCTTAATGTAGAGTGTCAGACAATTTTGTTTATTTTAGTTTTTTTTGCCATAACGTATATTCAAATTGTATTATCAAATTTTTATCTTCGACAAAGCATATTCTTGATAAACAGCTTGGCATAAACAGTAAAAGAATGTTTTATTAATTTGTCATAGCCACGGGGATAGCATAAGGTCTGAATGACGGGGAGCGAAGCCAAGAGGAGGGAGAGGTAGCCACCAAACTGGCTAGCCGCCATACTGCTTTAACCTCAAAAGTGCACATCAGACAGGTATTTTTTATGGAATATTAATGTATTATGCTCTTTAATTAATGTTTTAGGATGAAAGATCTATATTTTAGCCCTGTTTACACAACTCTCAACTAATATTTCCTCAATTTTTTAATTAGTTGGCCATACTGATACCAGCCATGTCAAGCATTTCTTTGGTTATAATTCCCGGTGACATGCTCCATCTGGAACCTTCTGACATCTTTGGTCATAGCAGAATCATTGCAAGCTAATTCTTGAAAGTTAACCTAGAATATGCATGAAAATTATTGGAATATTATATTGTTATTTATGTCAAGCAGTTTACCAAGAATATATCCTATGCTTTGTCGAAGAGGAAAATTTTGATAACACGATTTGAATAAATGTTACGGCTCAAAAACAGAAAATATAAAAAAATTTTCTAAAGCCGCGGTTAGACGGGCCTTGAAACTAGTTTAAATTAAACTTGTTCAGCCATACGTGTGGTCACATGGTGTCTAAAGTAGTTCGTATCGTTGCTGCTTCCTATTCAAACTGAACAGGTTGTAAAGGTTCTTCACCTAAACAACAATCTGTATGCCTTGCTGTGATATGGTCTTTAAACGTCAACAAGCCTTGCGCACAAGATGACTGATAATCATGTGTTATGTCGCAGCAGCGGAAATTAAGTTATTAAAATGTTTTGTTGACTACGTATAAGTAAAAATAGTTTCATATTAAAATGTGAGGCCTTCAGTATATTTGCAACGGAAAAATAATTAATGCAATTTCCAGTACTCTCGTATGCATGAAGCAAGCACGAGGTCGTTCGCGGTGAAAGTAACTTTTCGAAAATCCTTGCCACGTTCCATAAAGTGTAATATTGGTTAACGAAGAATTTTTGTCACCACGTAACACATTGCACCAACATATGAGTGTGTGACAAGCTTTGGGACGGGGTAAGTAGATCTTTCAAAAGGTTATGTTAATCGCGACCGACGCAACTTTTAATATGTAAACACGTGAGTTAAGAAATGTAACGTAAATTTTATGTGTCTCCAGTATAGAGGTAATATATAGTAGAGGGAACATGACGTCACAAATGTGTGTCCAACATGGTCTCGAGAGTTTGGTGTCGTTATTTATGTTTTCTCGGCGTAAAAATACAGTCGTGTTGTTTGAAACTCATGGCGTACCTTCCAAAATATATATTTAGTCATGTGGTGTCCCCAGTATCTCGGTTAAAAACCTTATAGTAAGTATGTAGCTAATATTTACTTTTTAGTAAAAACAGCTGGGTTAAGGAAAACAGTAACGCAGCAAACATTGCTTACATTTGTCGTTCTGAAATTTCTACGCAATTATACTATGCGATAATATGGTAGTATGCTCTCCTTAGTTCATAAATTCATAAGGTGTCAAAATAATCCAACATAGTTGTGATCACTAAGCAACATTATCTTGGCTCTCAATGTTATTTCAAATTTCCCGCGCATATTTCACTAAAGTCACGTGACAGATGTTGAACACACAATTTCGTATGCAGCTGTATAGAGGATACTCCCTCTACCCTATATTTACTCTAAGGTCTCCAGCTACTTTCCTCTGTTTACCTTTTGTACATAGGTTAAACGGTTAAACCAAAAATAACCTCAAAACAATTTACCTACTGTCATAACAAAACACACTCGATTTTGACTGCGACAATCGAGTACCGTGTAACCACGTGAACTTGTTCACTTCGGCAGCTATACACTAAACGTGTTTAAAAATGGCTGACTAAACCTCTTTCGGTTATCTACTTCAGGCCGCCGTGTAACCGAGGCCTAACTCTCACACTCGTGTGTGATTAGTTAAAAAACTAATTTTCAAAAAAAATATTTATTTGTTTTATTTATTTTTTTTAGTCATTAGTCTCTTAATTGTGATTGCGTTTTCATTTAGAAGAAAAGAAACTGTTGTGCCTTGTTTGTGCATTTCGATGTTCACATTGTTTTAATCTACGATATTTGCAAGAAAAATATGTTTTTTAAGTAACTGAGTTCTGCCTGCCAAAATTTGCGTAGCAGTGACGTTAAAGGACGGGTTGAAGCCCAGTTATTGGAAAGTGCAGCCAAACTACATGATGTAACATAAACTTTCCTCTGATATTTATCACTTATAAAACACTCGTAGAAGGTACTTTGTTAATCAGAAAATTAAAATTCCAGGCACTTGACTCCCAAATTTCCAGATTTAAAAATTTCTGATCGATGTTGTGTTAGTTTCTTAAGCAAATCCTTACACGTGTGCTATTCTTGTTGTATCCAGATGATAAAAGCTTTGATATCCACAGCTAAAGTCTAGAAAATCCTAGTAACAGATATATTACACTTGAAGAAAATGTACTGAAAATTAATTTGTTCCTTCATGAATGCATGTAAACAAATATTATTGAAAAGTACTAAAACGATGTTTCACAAATATTAAAAAAACTCTTTATTAAATGAAAGCGTGTACATTTACCTTTCCTGCTATGATAATAAAATTTGCTTCAAGAATTTTTTCTTTATGTATAGAAATGAAACAACGAAACGCAAAAATGTTGAAATTGTTCCCCGTCTCATACCACTGTCTTCGGCTTGAGTAAATGGAAAAGGCTATGCATAAAACTTGATAAACATTTCGCTTTGCCGTAGTCTTTCAATCAGTGTTCCGATGTGAGGAACACTTCATCAGTCGATGAATACGAAATGAACAGAAACTCTTCAACATCACGATGTACGTGATCTTTCGGCGTAGCTCACTGGCAGTAATTTTAATATCAACTGAATATGAATTTATGTAAAGTAGTGACATAATTACTTTGGCTGTGGTATCAGTAGCGAAGTCACAGATTGTTACACGTGATTTCTGTAACATGCACAATTCTTATAATCACCGAAAATAAAGTAGATTCTGAAGTTGCATCCTATTTTTCTGCTGTTATTAATTGATTCCAGACTTCACGAAACGAAGATAACGTTAGGTGGTGCGGTTCTAACTGAGCTTCACCAAAACCTGTTGCAAGCTATGAATATTAATGGCATGCTGGGTTGCTGGGAAATTCTCCACATCTGCATATCGTCAGCTTTAATAATTTTCCTACATTAAGCTTCTGAATAATCTTACCATCTTAAAAGAGTTCAGTAGTTTAATTTTTGTCTTCTCACTTGATCTATTCTTTTCTGACACGCTATACCTTACATTATATGCAAATTAATGTCATTAAATATTTATGTGGTTTAGTTAGGGATAGTTTTATTTTTATTTCTGTGTGTACCTGAACGAGAAAACACCCTGGTTCTTAGTTATGGAACGTTAAAATGTCTCGTATTACAACAAACAAGGATGATGGTTTTAATCACAAGAACATCTAAACGCGTGTTTCGCAAGTACGTAATAGCAAAATGACTTATTTACGCTGCTGATAAAAGTAACAGTAAGGTGCAACTTCTCGTACAAAAATATAAGTATCATCACAGCGAATTTATTAGAGACACAAGTGACATAATGACAGGAAATGAGAGGGGGATCAGTCATGGTGATTGCTAAGAAAGCGTGCCAGCATTCACCTGGACGAATTCGGGAAACTACAGAAACCCGAAATCAGGACAGCCACACCCGGGAATCATACCCTGGGGGCCTATGCTCGAGTTTTCAGTCGCATGCGATTTGGAAGCCGAATGGTGTTTTTTAGGACACAGTGGATTTTTTTTTTAAACTTAAAATAATGAATTGCCAAACGATAAAACAATCTCCACGTCCTGAAAACGATCCCTACGCTTCCAAATCGCATGTGACAGATTAATTCAAGCATACGCTCCCGGGTTCTCCCGAATGCGAGTTCGACGTGTTACAGGAATCGACAAAGAATAAGTATTTTGACTGTTTCGGTATCAATTTAACAACGCAGCGATAAATAGCTAAGTACTGACAGTGATGCCTATTTGAAGTCACGAAAAATTCTACAGTTCCAGTACGTAATATAAGTTCTATATATGTTTTTGTGTAACATGTTTAAAATATTAATCGTTTTTGTATTGCATTTAACGAGTTGAGTAATTATAGTTAACCCACAAAGTTGTTTAAACTTACACGACCTGTAGGCCCTAAGTTTAATTCTACTTCAGTTTAGTTAATTCCCCTTCGTTGTGCAAATTACTCGTATTCTGCGAACGTACTGTACAAACGAAAGTCTAAAACTTTACTTCGAAAATCTCTTTACTAAATGACGAGTGACCCAGAAACTATTCTCGACTTCGAAAACAAACGCGCTTCTCTAGAATAAAGTTAAGAACGTAAAACCGAAAATATTCAATATTCTTGAACGGTATTGTGGAGAACGTGACGTAATATTAACGTTCAGGTTGAGGTCTGCACAGTGGCTAGTGTGCTCGCCTCACACAATCCTGGGGTTGACTCCTAATTTCAACATGTGGGAAACGTGACTGACGTAGCTGTTAGACAACGAGTTTTATCGAAGTGCCCCTGTTTACTCTAACATCTTACATTATAGGCTTAATGTAGACGTATAAAACTTGTTCTGAGTACCGTAAAACTATGTTACAGTAGGAACTATTTCCAGGACTTTGACCACGTTTAATTGTTTTCACCTATATCAAAAAAAAAATAAAAAATAAAAAAAAAACATTCCGAAATAAGTGTATTTTAAGAATATGTTCTTAAATTGGCCTTTACGTAGCACACACACACACACACACATATATATATATATATATATATATATATATATATACATATTTATTTATATTTATATAATTTGGGTTTAATAGCTTTGTTTATAAATTTTACTGACCACAACCACAAATATGTTCAGAGAGTAATAATGTTGAATCTAATAGACGCATTACAAAATATTGTTTCAAGAGTTGTAATGGTATCACACACAAATAATTGTTTGTACTCTTGCAAGGAAAATCCTTTGAAACCTAGATGCCAGAAAAAATTCTTTGTGTAACATAACGGTTGTTCTTGTAAAAAATACAAAATATGTGTAAAATCAGAATTAAATCGTATTTGCACTAGTAAGAAGGAAAACTTAAATAAAAAATTATACACATATTCTGATCACGAAAATTAAATTATTTTATTAAATAACTGCTAAACAAGTGTTTCACAGGAAATTACCTTTTAGAAATCAATAGTGAACGCACTGCGACTTGAACATACATTTTCGCGCCTAGTCACCCCGCACCCTACCACTTTCTTGCTCCTAGTATTTGGTTACGATGACTTAGTTTTGCATAAGTATGTAAAACCTATAACACCTTAAAAGAGAGCGGTAGTTAGGTATCATAACTGAAAAATGTAATGCATTAAAAACACTCTCGCTGACAAGTATTTTCCTATAGGACAGCACGCTCCCATAGCCGACTTTTTGCCTAGGCTATTGTTGACTGTATTTTTTTAAGTAACTTATGAAATGGTCCAGAAAACGTTTAATCTGCAAAAAGTCTGTGGACACACAAACTGATAGCAAATAAATGTAAACATATGTAGAATTACTTTACGTATTGTAATAATCCAAAACGATTCCTTTACTCTTGACTATTCTTACGTTAAGACGTAAATATTTTTGTAATCGTAAATATAGGGTGCATAGGAACGCAAGCATAATAAGCACACCACACGAATAATAGGTTACATTTAAGACGAAAACGTTCGTGGCGACATGTTCTTAGATAACATTTTATGTGCACATTGTGTCAACATAGCATTGTAGTTTGTGCCCTCCTGCGTTCCACATATATCTTACTTAACTTACTTCTACTGCTATGATCTGCATATTACGGGACCGGGATAGAATACTGAGTAGTCTAAAGATAATTCTACGTTAACTTGACGCAACATACATAAAATAATACCGGACGTTGAGCGCAAGATGGGACTTTCTCCGTGCAATGTTGCTACATTGTGCACGTAAAATGTCGTCTTGCAACACTTTTTTTAGCCAGGATTCGCGCGGCGTGCTTGTTATAAGTTAGTTTTCTGGACGACCTGTACATCAATTATAATACAGTAAAAAACTCGAGCTCTATCAAAATTTTGCAGTTACTAATCGCATACTGATGTAAATGTGTATACATTTGGTTCTTTCCTATGAATAACTTCATAGCTTGGCTACAGGCACAAAAAGTAGCAGACGATTATTTTCTGCTGGGTATTAACATTTTTTCTTATTTCTAAACCTCTCTACCACGCAGTTCCTTTACACTCGTACAACGAAAACTAACAGGCAATTTATAGCAAACTGTATGTGCATATTATTCTTAGTGCGTCGTAGTCTGCTTTTAAGTCGAGCACTATAAAAAATGTAATCCCTTATAAGATAATTAAAACACAGAATAGGCAATGCTTTTGTTTTAATACTAAAATCAATTCCTCCTGTACATTACATTCGACAGAAAAAAAATATCTGTGCTGCTGTATATGTGTCCGTGTGGCTGTATATGTGTGTATATGTGACTGTGTGTCTGTATATGTGACTGTGTGTCTGTAAATTGTTTCTGTGTGGCTGTATATGTGTGTGGAAGGGAGTACAGGATTATTCGTCATGAAACGTGTTAATTTTCGTGGTAATATCTTATGATCAATTAAGACGAAAATGTATTTTCAATTCTTTTCCGTTAAATGAATTTTAGTGGAAGTAAAGTTATCCTGAAAATCGACTTAAAAGTATTTGTATTGTTTTAAGTAAAATAGAAAACACAACTTGGTATCTTCCGTTGCTTAGCAGTATTTAGACAATTGTAACTTAATTTCAAGTGGTATTTAATAATTAAAAAATTATTTATATACATATATGTATATGCCTATACATATATGTATATGCCTATACATATATGAATGTTTATGTATATATAGACTCATGCATATACATGTATAAGTTTATACACTTACATATACACACATATCTACATATAAATATAAATGTGTACATATGCGCTCCTAATTGGTTTAAGGGGCAGTTTACATGTTAACAAGTTTTCGCTGGAAAACTGGAGTGAAGTAACCGAGTCATAAACTGTGAACATTGGCTCGAAGGTAGCAATGAGGTAACAACTGCTCCAATCAAGTGTTGGCATCCACACGGTACACCCACTATTACCTCTGGCATGGTGACGCCCAGCTAATAAGTGTTCAGGACGGCACACAAGATGGTTGAACTGAGATGGTCACGAATGACGGGGTCGACGTGCCCAGTTCACGCTAAACTATCATCTTCCCATTTTTATAATAGCGCTCACTGACAAACTGCTCGAGTAATTGTGAGGTTTGTATCTAGCAGCGAGGCAAAATCACGAACAAAACTTTACTGAAGTTATAACCTTTGTGTATCTTATATTAACTACAGGTGTTACGCTTCCTACGCACTCAGTTTTCGTGAGACGGTTAAGTCGATTGATATATATATATATATATATATATATATATATATATATATATACACGGCTAAATGTCAGAGGATGCTTGTCAGAACCTTACATTGCAAATGTTTACGTACCAAAAAAGAAAATCTGTTGATAACGCTTAGAATGTCTACGTTGTAAAAATCACGCGTTTATATCTCCAGCTGTGCGCATGGACCACGAATAACTAATAAATTAATATTCGTTCTAAAATTACGATTCCTTCGGCCCTTCACTCTTCAAATTCTTTGCCACAGAGTAACGATTCTTAATCACACCAACAACTTTTGGTATGTTATTTCTGAGGACAAAATCGAACATATGATTTACGACTTATAGTTATTATTAAAGGGGGTACGCAACCTTAAATAAATGGTTTGGGAATGTTTTCGTGTCCGTAAACAAGAAACTACGTGATATTAAAGACCAATTTTTTTCAATAAAGTTTTTTTTTTTTTTGCAAATGAAGCTCTTTAAAGTATATGCTTAGAGTTTGTAAAACCACCCCTCTGACGTTACTAACCACTGTAACGGCATTATTGTACTTGTACGAGCCGTGGTAGCCATTCATTTAAATCATCATTATTTTGATAGATTATGAAAGAAAATGTCAACAGAAAGAAGAAAGGTCGGCGTTGTGTGACACTCTTTACGGCGTTGGTACCCGTTGAAATAAATTTTGTAGTCTTTTCAAACGTTCAATGATAACACCTGTCACTATGCAACCTGTGTAACATACGCTAGGCGGTCTGTCTACCACGCAGGTTCACTACTCTTCACCACTGTATGTACTATCAAAGATCACACATATATCGAGCGACAGCGGTGATGAAGTAGTATCAATAATTATATGGATATATCTGTAACAAAGATACGGTGATTGTACTGTAAATTACAGCAGTTTATTAGGAGTATTCTTCGTACAACTTGGTACGGTATAAATGTTCACAGAGCATGTTACAACTTTGTTTAAAGATGCGACATGCTGGGATGTAGATGCACAATTGCCCATGTCGTAAAAAGGATTGTCAGCTTCCGTCCAACGTACTTGGTGTGTTTCGAACGTAGTTTGTTTATTTAATTTGATTTGGTGATTATAAGTGTCTCATGAACGACAGCCGTGAGAACCGAACACAGGAAGTTTCGGTGCGAATCGTGGTCGCCTGCAACTTAATTCGATGATTTCTCGGTGTCCATCGCTATAACATCCCGCTCTGGCGAAGCATGTGCTGGTGATTCGATCCCAGCGCTTAGGAATAACTAAAAGACACAGATTCGGGTAATCGAGTGGTTCGGAGCTCGTATTTATTTCAGTAGGTGCTATTATCTGACAACTTTCTGAGCATAACTGTACTACGTTAAACCATATATAATTAATTAAGTAAATAAAATTTATTCGGAACACACCAAACCAGATATTCCATTCTACGGCATTACCAGTTGTACGCAGTAGATTCAGACTCCATTTTAAGCACCTGCAAAACACGATTTATGAACATTAATACCGATTCAATTAATTTTTTAAGACCAATACTCATAGGCCTAATAAAATATCTGTAATTTTAAACGATATTTTCGTATTTTTCCTCTTGAAGTATTATTATTAACATGGAATTTCTTCACTGAACTTTGTTTCTAATCTGCAGTAAACTGTTTCAACTTAGCAAAGATAACGTATGATTTGTCGATGTATGTTATCAACTTACTAGTGCTGCACTTGTGAGGCGTGAGGTAAAAGTCTACTGAACGGATCAAAACTTTTTGTGTGACTGTACGTGTTTTCAGAGCTACTTATTACGTATAATAATACACACCCAAATGTAGCACAGTATGTACAAAACACGCCATGCAATTCGGTGGAACATTGTGAATAAAATTCGTCGAGAATGTTTTGCCATTCATCACAAAGATTTGCCTGAAAATTTTATTTTGTGGAATATGATGTTTTCATTTTGGCTTGTTTAACACGTCTCGAGTAAGATAAGCTCGTCTTCCCTGCTGTTCTCGTCGAACGCCTGTTTTCATTGCTAACGGTTTTTTGCTTTGCGAATATATGTTTGCCGCGGCCTCCAAACAGCTATACAAATAGAGATAAAACGATTTGAAGCGCTGAATGGTATACATTGAGCTATAAACAACTTCATCTCAAGTTAATTAGAAACATTATTTATTACTGCCTAACTTCTGTTCGGTGTGATGTCATTCTACATTCTAGTATAAGTTTCTTTAAAGGCACCAAGATTTTGATAAATACACAAAGAAACTTTTAACACGCTCAGACATGTCACGTATTCCTTTTCATGATCTTGTAGTCTGCATGCATGTGTGTGTGTGTTTGTATATATATATATATATATATATATATACATATACACACACACACGTGAGTATCCACGAACGTAAATTTAGTAAAATGTAAACTCGGAGTTTTTATGTTAAAAACTATCTAAATTAGCATAATTTAAGAAATTCACGTACAATTAATGCTTTGGAACCTAACTACTTATCTGCAATAATTTGCTGTAATGGTTCACAACATTTATTTGGGTCGTATTTACCACGAAATTTTTTTTTGCCTGATAGGCGTTTCAGAAATTATTGCTTTTTTTTATGTATAAAACACTCCTACAATCTATGTTTCTGCGCTTCATATTGCGTCCAAATAGATAATATAAATCTCGATGTTTCAAATTGTTTTCTCGGTTCAATAGTGGAACGTTCTTGGAAATGTACTGTGGTTAAATAAGCCCCTTATCCACACAGCAGGTCACTAGTAATTTATCTTACTCACATAGCAAAATGTATTGCGTTCCATTTATTTATTTTTTCAATGAAGTCTGTAATAAAACTGACGTCATGCGGTTAGCACTGGCTAAGCCAGAGCTCAACAGTCATAAAATCTCTTCTTTCCATCCCACGACTGTAATTCATATGCAAACCTGTTTTTCATGCATTTAAATGATCGCATATATCCCGACACATCCTACGGGGAACCCACATTTCATCTCGTCCTACAAAACCATCGGAATTTCAAATTCACAGACACTTAAAAAAAAAAACATTGAATAAATATTGCCATTGTCTCTACGCGGTCACGTCGCGTCGTTAGGATACATCAAAGGTTAATTACATGTACCGAACACGTTATCAACGACTGGCTTAACAGCTTAGTGAAATATGAAGTACGTGTTCATTGTCGAACTTGTCACAACTTTGCATAAAGACTCACAAATTATGTTTGAGATTGATCCATCATTTCTACTGATTTTAACGATAAATATTTTTTTTACCCCTAAACGAGAAGATAAATCGAAAAACGGTTGCAATCTTTTAAAATTGTGTAACTGTGTAGTCTAATTTATTTTAGACGAACTGTACATAAGTGGTTAGTTAATTCATTAATGAGAATATCCTTAATTGCGTAATTAGCTGACGGCGTTGTGCATCTGTTCTTGAAAAAAAAATTAGATAACATAGTGTACACTGACTGTAGTAATAAAACTGTGCAAAAGTTTTCAATATCTCCTTTAGTTTAGGATTAAAAAAACTAATTATTATCGTAAAAGCTGTAGAAGTGTTGAATCATGACCTTACGGGAACATTCTACAGCAATTTTAAGTGTCATATTTGTTTTTATATTTGAACAACATTTTTTCCCCATTATTAAGAAATAAAATGTGACTGCGTTTTGATTTAATGAAGTTTTTTTATCTCTGATAGTTTTTGCGTAATGGTGTGTAAATGTCAATATTTGCATTCTACGGTTTTAAGTACGACACTAAAACTAACTGATATACCAAACTCAGAAAATTCTCGCTGATTAACGACATCGTAGGCTATATGTTATCTTATATAAAATCACAAAATGAAACATTTTTATACTTTTAAACATTATTTAATTTTTGAAATTTTTATTTAAAACATAGAAATATTTAATTTTTGGTCTTTGTAAAGAAGAACTTACAGCCTACAACATCTTTGTATACTGTGAATTTTTTAAATATCGTTTGTTGGTTGGTGTGTCGTTCTTAAATCCGTAACATGCAAATTTTAACATTTACGAGTCATTACGCAAAAAATAAATAAATAAATAATAAACCTTCCGAGACAAAATATTGCAAATGAGCAAAATTTAGTAACAATTTATGTCTTAAATAAGAAAAAAGATATTTTACAAATATCAAAATAAAAATATTACAGTGAAAGCTGCTGTACACCGTGCCATATATAACGTGTCTAGTGTGACGGGTAAGTTTCGTAATTTTACTTTTCATTACCTCGGATGAGGTGTTAACTACTAAATTAACGAAACAACAATCATCAAGCCCTGTAGTAATTCAAGGAAAAGAATTGCAGCAACGGAGATTCACAACGGATCATCATTCTCGTCGATCTTTATTTTACATTCGAAGTCATTTTGTAATTCGGTGCAGCATGTCTTGATATCTGAAATAGTTGCTGATTTGAAAAGTGATGTTTTGTGTCGCGTTTGTTCGCCAAGTACACGAACTGAAAAGCATAAGCATAAAATTGTTAATCCCCAACGTTGATCAGTACACAGGTTGTAACAAGCCAGGGTGACGGGTTCATGAAGGCCGCGCAATAGTAAACACAATTTCTAAATACTCCTACCATTGGTTGGGCGTGTGACTTGGTTCATTCCCTGGGCTTAGAAACAGACAATGGAGATATGTGTTAATAAGAAATGTCGTTAAGTGTTAAAAATAATACAGCCTAAATTAGCAGTAGTATTTTATTTTAATTTAAGTACATACCTCCATCCTTTAAGAACTATTGTTTAGCAGTAGTATTTTATTTTAATTTAAATACATACCTCCATCCTTTAAGAACTATTGTTATTGTAACATCACTATCATAAAAAATGTTCAATAATAATATCAAATAATGGTTATTTTGCTTAAAATAATAATTTCAAATTATTTTTTCAAATAGACCATCCGTACTAAAATATAACTTATTTAAAACTTTCTTGTGGATAGGTACGAAAATTTAATTTTACTGTGGTATTCCGTTTCCTTAAGAGATACGGTTTAAATTTTTGCTTCGTGAACATAACTGATTTGAAGAATGAAACAACCGTAAAAAAAATACAGTTTTCTGAAAAATCAAAGTGCTTAGTTATAGCTGCATCAATGCTAAAAAAAAAAAAAAAAAAAAAGGAATGGGAAATAGACACGCGCTGCAGAATTTATGAATTCAACTGAGAAATACAGCTTAATTCTAAACGGGAAAATCATCCACAGAATGGAATTACGTGGTCAGTTTGTTGCTCGTACAGCTCGTATATTAAGGGCGTTCCGGAGGGAAAAAATTCATAATTTTATGTTTGTATGGAACAATGTCAGATTTTTAGGCGTTACTTGGGAGTATGTTATCATGTTACAAAAAATTTACCTCAGCCAGTTTTCCTACAGTGGCATTTCAAAGTAAAAATTTGCATGTTTTTGGTTCCATCACCCCACCCCCCTCAAACCCGAACACCAATCAACATAATGGAGCGAAATAATTCACAGCGAAAGTAAATGTCACTGGCTAGGGCTTCAAGTATATAAAAACCCGAAACAAAGCATTATTGTATTTAAAAAAAATTATAAATATAGCAAACAAAATCCCAAATTCAAATTTTTTTAAAAAAATACAAAACATTGTTTGAATGGGTTATTATAAACGTAAAGCCCCAGCCAGTGATACGTAATTTTACTGTGAATTTTTTCGTTTGTTTATGTTAATTGTTTGTCGGGGGGGGGGAGAGCGTATGTACTAAAAAAAAAAAGCAAGTCTTGACTTTGAAAATGTCATTATGAGAAAATTGTCGGAGATATTTTTTTGTTTTGTTTGTAAGAGGATAATTTACTACCAAGAAACGTCTACAAAACCAACTCTGTTTCATACAAATACGATATTAAGATTTTTTACGCTCTGGTACGCCCTTAAGAGAACGTGTCATCCTCTATCACAATCAAATATTTCGAAGCCTGCTGAACCTTTGTCTAATGCTCCACTTACTTTTTTTTTTTTTTTTTTTTTTTTTTTCCTCGTTGGCTTTCTAGTTGAATATGAAAGGCAAGTTTATTTTTTAAAATTTTTGTTTCCTGTGGAGTTTGGACAACGCCTAGCGCACATAAACGATTTTTCAGCGATGCCGTTGAAGGCTCCCTGAAGCGAAATTAGTTGTTTTTGTGTTTCCCATTTTGAAACCCTGTAGAAATTTTACATGACGCTTTATCAACAAGGCCATCATTCTTATTCCCCCGGTACTTGGAATAGTTTTACACTTGTGGTTTTCAAAGCCTTAATGGTATTAGACTGTCGGATAACTGAAATTACACAATTATATATCTTTCTTAAATAAGTTGTAACGTTGCTGCTCTCTGAACAGCTTTATATCATTTTGGAGGCCTCATAACGAATTATTTTTCCTGCCAGAAATCATAACCTTCTCGTCAGCCTCTAAGTGACAAAAATTATAATAAAATGCTATACGAAACTTTGTGTAGTTATTCATGATATTAACATTCGATATGACTAACCGACAATAATAAACTAATTATGAAATGTGTATCCTGAACTTTATAATTGAGATGTAAGGATGTGCTCTTACTTAGTATGGCAAGTATCATTTAATTACCTGGGGCAAACACTGTAGTAATACTAGAGCATTCTGTACGACGCCAAGGATTTTTCGTGTTCTCCCACATCAATATTTTTGCATGATTCGTGCAGTAGAAAGAGTCGCTATTCAACTTATATAATTATGCAGAATAAGTTTTGCACACTGAATTACGCACTCCTGGATAGTTCATTTTACAGTATTGTTTTGAAGAAAATGTAAATCTTGTTCATCCGTGCTAAATTATGGGCAGAATCAGGTATTTACTCTCACAACTGAATTATCAGAGACATTTTAATGTCCAGCATTAAATTATTGTCAGCGCTGTTTTACCTCCACGCGATTTCCCTCCTCAAAATATTAGTTTTAACACATGATTATTATATTTTATTTCAACCACATGGATGTAAACTTAAAGGATGACACATTTCTTACTAAAACAACAATATATATAACGATGTACATGATACACTGAGAAAATGCCATTTTAACGACTAAAAATCGATACTACGTGCCACGGAAAAAACAGCAATTTTTTATCTTTCTTTTTTTTCCCCCAAAAAATCCTTAGCTCCTAATATAGATTTCATTAGTTTCAGAGATGGAAATTTTTCTGGTTATTTGTTGACAGAGTGATCTCTACAGACTACCAGCAATTAAAGTTCTCCTCTATATTGATACTTTTCTATTGATCACACACACACCCACGTACATACACACTATTGAATTCTTCTCCTCAAAATTGGACATCCAAGAACTCAACACAAAATATGGCAAGCTAAACAAAGTTACACACTTCAGATATCTTGGCGAAATCCTCGAACCCACGGGGGCCACGGTGGTCGAGGAGTAAGACCTCTCACCTCCCAAGGTGATCCGGGTTCGATTCCCGGCATATGGGAATCGTGCCGAGCGATGCCGTTGGTCGGCGTTTTTTCTCGGGGCTCTCCCGTTTCTCCCGCTCCTTCATTCCGGTGCCACACCATCTCTCACTCACTCTTCGAGCCCACAGGAGAAGAAAAGATGGTACAGAAGACACGACTACAGGAAATGAAGAGAGCATACGTCAAGACACGCGACATCTACAACAAGAGATGCACAAAGTTCAGACACTATAGCACAGTGATCAAACAAGAAATAATGCAAGCAGGCGAGACACTTACAATCAATACAAAACGTGACACGCGAAACCTATTAAAAGAAAAACGCAAAATTATGAGGAAAATTATTGATCCGAAACTAACAGAAAAATACAATCTAAACAAACCACAGAGGAAATGTCCAATCTAGCGGCGGACCTCAACAAAAGATTACAATTTTATGACCACGTCAGCAGACTACCGCCAACTTACTTACCAACATAATCCTGACTTACTTACAACAGTCAAATAAACAACACCGTGGATCACACAAGTCAGTGTTGACCTAGGGATGGCGCACATAAATCCAACATGTATTGAAGATAAAATCACATACAGAAACATGAAACACAAGTGGAAGGTGACGTCAGAGAACAAAGTTCCAAAGGAAACTGGGAAAACATGGACTGAAGAAAGCGAATCCATGGAGAAATGCTTGGTAGATCAGAAAGAATGGGAAAATGAGTGTGAATGCTTTGCGTGATAATACAGGGTCTAGTCACACACACATACATACACACACGCATAATAAGCACAACATGGAATTTCTAGGACAAATTGGAGACGAAAATGTTAGTGGCAAAGTGTTGTACGACGACATATATGTATAATGTGGCAACATAGCTCAGTAGTTAGTTCCCTCTTGCGCTCCACAGATAGCTTACTTATCTTATTACTACTGTTCTGATCTGCTTATTATGGGCATAGGTTCAAATCCCGAGCAGTCCAAACATGATTCTACGTTCACTCGATGTAACATACATTAAATAATACTTGGACTGAATCATTTTACGTGCTGTGTTGCCACATTGTGCACGAGAAATGTAGACGTATACGTTGCGCGACTGCTAACATTTTCGTATCCAGTTTAGCCCAGAATTCGCGTGGTATATTTATTATATGTGAGTTTCTGGACATCTTATGTAATCATGTTTCATAATAGGAATCCTCATTTATCCGCGCAGATATTAAAACACAATTTCATATCTGTTAAAAAGACTATTACTTAAATAAAATTATAAAATGAACACTGTCTCGTTATTCTTACTGTACGGTAAAAAAACATAATTAAAATATAATTTTAATTAATAATATGTCGTGTAATGTATGCACAATAATTTTTGTGACGTAATATTTTACTTTTAAACAAACCAAAAGCAAAAATATACATATAATTCACAAGGAAATAATTTATCTTAAAATATTACTTCATATTTTAGGAAAGAAGTATTTAACTATGGAAGGAAAGATCATTTTCGTCTATCGATTCGAGTACTCCTTTCCAATACTTTAAACGTTGAGTGTACAATAAATTATCGACTATAGCAGCATAGCTGCCAATTTTTATAAATATTGGTTCTCTAGCATAGACTGACTGTATAATCAGGACCTTTTAATTAAAAATCGTAGACGTTATAAGACGAACCGTATGACAAAACTTGTCAAGAATTAATCCATTCGTTACAATTACACAAGATTTCTGTTTGTAATTACATTCTTTTTTATGTTCAAGCTCGCATAACATAATATAATCTAGTGAATAAATTTAAGTAGAACATAGCAGTCAGATTATTAGAGACTGATACAAAAATTAGCACACAAAAAATTCTGTTCGGTCTTATATTGTCCCACATATGTATTGTATTGTAATATAATAGCAATTATTAATTCTTATACACCAACAACAGGAACATTTCAAATATATATTTTAAAGTTGTATTCAGACGAAATTATAGCAAAATTTATCCTGTTTTGGTAAGTGTAAAGAAGTCGCGTGAGTCTTTGAAGTGTTTTTACACAATTTCTTACATCATACGTCACTCGTGTCAAAGTATTTAATGGTTTTCATCTACTGGGTGGTGGTCAATCACACACTAATAAATAAAGAGCAAACAAGTAAATATGAATAAATATAATTCAGTGTACATAACTTAAACATTCAACGAGGATCGTAAACAGCACGAATAAACGTTACGTACTATATATTGTAAGGATACCAGCGACGCAAAATATATTAATCTAATTTTTAAGTGCAGAAAATTTTCATCCAGGCAAGAAGATTTTAAAACTTATGCGGTCGCAGAAAAATTAAATGCATATTTACACAAACAAGTCGTTAAGCCCTCTCAATATGGGATATAATCGCAATAGTTTTAATTTTTTAATAGTCCTAACACTATAAGGAACTTCAACCAGACGTAAATTCATTTGGCTTTTAACGATAGGCTATATTATAGTGACCTATACAAATACGTTTTTTTTTTTTGCGCGCAACGAAAAATTGTGGTTTGTATGGTCTTTATGCTCACATGTTTGCCGTTACGTTAAAATTAGGACCTTCACATAATTGACAGGGAATAAAACACCTCGTAATTTGCGGCGAAATTCCTGCATGTTTTAACGGAGTGTGTAACGTGTGTCGTTGTAGTAAAATTATAATGTGATTTACATTGTGAGAATGTATTATTTTAAACTGCTTTAAATGCATTGGAATTGTGCATTTCTATTAAAATACTGTTTACTTATAAACTATTTTCGGAACACGAAACTCTTCTTATGCCTAGAAAATGTTTGGAATGTTTAACACAAATATTAATAAACAAACGTTAAACAAGCTAACGAATGTCGAAAATATAAACCTGCGGCTATACGTAAATCTTACTTTTAAAAATATAATGTGCTCAATATGTTTGTACATAACATTGTTCTGTGGGGATATGGGAATGTTTTAATTTAAAATACTAAAGTAAAAGAGACTACTAAACAAACTTCTATGTGGTAAAACATGTAAATTTGCATTTTAACAGCCTTATGGAATGATGAATAGAATAATTCGTATTAAAGACGCGAATAACTAGCAAGTAGGGTATTATCACTAGCTTATCAACCCCTTCTGCTGAGATACGAGTTAAAAAATGTCACAAAATAAAACTCTAATGATTCTAAACAAATAACAATTCGTAATAAGAGCTACACCCGTACTGTCATTACCATTACTTAAAAAATTACTTTTTTATGGAAATATGTATTGTTAGATAACTAAAATCCTACCTCCTAAAAACATCCTTTTTATTTTAAAAATAAATAAAAATCGCAGCACTTTTTTTACTATGCACAGTAATATCTTAATTGTTTTGAATATCCCTTCGGTAATTATCTTATCGTATTTGGAGAGCAAAACAGCACAGGTTCCATTTTATCGTTTGCAACCCCACCGGCAGTATCCCGTAAACCCGAGCTTGTTTGTAGTACACTACCCGGTTTACGTAATGCATACGGGATATCCCCATTAGCTGTTATCTTCGCGTATCAGTCGCCAGAATTTACAATCGTATATTAATTTGCAGCTATAAATCATGCAGTGTGGTAGACGCAAGCATTAGCTGACCCACGTTCACAGCGCTGCTTCCATTTCTTTTTTATCCAGCACAAAGCACAAAGCACTAAGCAACATCAGCACGGCTTAGCTAATAGAATACACGGGTCTTACTTAATTACACATTGTTAAGCCCATTCAGCTTGAATCCACGACTTTTAAATAAGGAATCATTGTTAAAATATATCACCCCAGGATACACCAATTTCAAAAGGTAAAACAGTAATTCACAAAATAATGTTGTTCTACGCAGGTCTACATTTTAAAGGAAACATTACTATAGAATGGGTTTAAAATTAATTCACGCATGTTTCACGTAAAGCACAGACTTGTATTACATTTTAGTTACTAACTTTAAAATATTTAAATGAAATTGCATTCTTTCGTAATAACCTAATTCATTCGGAAAATAAATATTTAATAACTAGCTTTTTCCCACGAATTTTTTCGCGTTGTTTTAAATTTTTGAAAATTCTTAATTGCGCAAAATGATTTTGACTTTCAGTAAGAGTAATTTTAGTAACATGTATAATTTTTTTTTTTCAATGAAAATTTTGTTTGCCCCGTTCATTTTTTTTCACCACGTCTTGCTCCTAGTCCTACATGTAATTTTTATACAGAGACATTCGCAAACGCACGCACTACCAACCACAATTTCATCTCGATAGGATGAATTATAACTGGAACAGTTCTTTTAGTTATCAAAAGTGCTGTAAAAACAAAATGTCGTATGAGAAGTATACCACGGGGCGAGAATATCGCACCCTGAATGCAGATACTATGAATGGTAGCTCGTAGGCAATCTACGTACCGATGTAGGATCACATGAAATGAGAAGGTCGGGGGAAACGAGAGATCCCAGAGACAACACGCCGACCAGCGACATCGCCCGGCACGATTCCTACACCGCGACCCTGCCGGGGCTCGAACCCGGATCGACTTGGTGGAAATAAGGCGAACGGTCTGACCACTCGGCCACTGCGGGCTCAAAAATTATATTAGCTCTTTTAGTGGTTCGGCTCCGTCAGTTTATTTAATAAAACAATAATAATCAGTGCACGTTTCCGGTGTGCGAAAAGTAAATTCGTACATTTGTAAATGAAATAACAATATATTTATTTACGTCTATAAGGCGCAGTTAAGGCATTGATGCCTTGTTTTACACAGGACCCATTACACATGATCACAACGAAAATAATGCATTACATGATTGGTTTGCTGGTCGTCTTTGTTTTATGAAACTTAGCTCGTGACGTGGTCATCATGCTGTTTTGACCTCGAAGCACATCAGCGAAACTACATTCTTCGTTCACATAGCACCTGGTGCAAGATTTTAAGGCAACCGCCTAGTTAAGGTGTGTGTGTAGCGCGAAAATTGATGAGGCACTATGTTCGACGCCTTCAAGCACATGTATTGGGATATCGCCTCTACGCCCAAAGTCGTAAACTCGCGCGAAGTGTTCCCGCTGTAATGTTTTTACTGTGAGACTTCAAGCGGTGACCTTGTCACTTTATTGAACACACCAATGTAGCAAAGCCCATTGCAATTGTAGTTCTCATTCTCGAACGAATCTGATACACAAATCCTGAAGAACAACCTTCCGAAAAATACGATCTTAGTCAAGTTTACGAGCTTTGAAACAAACAATGCTTACAATGTGTGTGGTGTCTTAAAAGTCATATTCACAAGTAGTCTGAAAGTGTGCTCTAAGCATTGAGGATACACGTTTACTAGTTTTCGAATAAAAACTTAACCCCGGACACTCTGTTTAGATCGTTCGGGATAAAGTGAGCACAAAATATTCAACCTTTCAATAATATCACTAGCCGTTACTGCATATATTTCAACATTAACAATAGTTACCTTACTGCTTGTTTGGTCGGCAACGAAATTACGCAATATAGTTCTTGTATTTTCCTATTTAAATGCAACAAAACTTAACGAAATCAACCGAAATCGACACAATTGCATTTTACATAATGAACAATTTTTTTATCAAACTAAATAGGTTACTACCGACTGCACAGCTTATCTTACACTCGTAAACATCAAGTGACGTGTCCAGAGAGGTTATACATGTTCCGTCGTTAACCGTTACGCGCGGAACGATACGAAGTGACTGAAAACAGAACTTAAGCAGGGCCTTTCTGAGTGCTCAATTTATCCTGAACTGCCTATACGTAATTCGAGCGCCAGCCAGGCGGCAGCCTTAATTGACACACCCTTAGAACACCTGAACTCAGCACATTTGGCGTAGCCTTCGCCAAGAACCGCTCTAAAGTCCTATAACACATTTTGAATATTTATTCGCCCACCTATGAGGGAAGCGGGAATGATTTGGTATTCAGAGTGTCCGGAAACCAACATAAAATATTAGCACACCACGCGAATCCTAGGCTAAATTAGATGATATGTAGAGGTACGTCAATTTCACGGATTCATCTGGCAGTAGTCTACATTGCTCAGTCCTATACACGCTCTGAATACAGTCGATTATTCATTGGCTTACAACATTACAAGTGATAGCTCTATGAATAGAGGCACGATTATTTCACGTATTGCTTGTAGGTCAGGTTGAACGCCAATAACGTATACTTCACCGACTCTTTTATCATTAGACGACATGTGTTTCAACTTACTGTTCACAACTGCAAGCAAGTGATAAATATCGAAACAAGTCGTGGGGATAACAAGTACTATACCAACATGTACAGTTAGAAGCCAATAGACATTCGGCTTGGGCCAGTGCGTGTATAGGACTGTGAAGTCTAGGCTGCTGCCTAATGAATACGCGAAATACTCGTGCCTCTATATCTATGAATCATTTCCTTATTTACTACTGGCTTGCAGTAGTCAAATGTGTTTCGTGACAGCCGCCAGCTAATCACACGCGTGGTTATGAAGTATATATTTTTGGCGTTCAACATGACCTGGAACGTACTTGCGAAATTGACGCACCTCTAATGATATGTTAGCGGCAAAATGTTGTACCATGAATTTTTACATGCCCAATGTGGCTACGTAGCGGTATACTTAGTCCCCTCTTGCGCTCCAAAGATATCTTACGTTATTTCATTGTTTGCTGTTCCACTGAGTAGCAGCTAGTGGACAAATAGTCGGGGCTTGTGTATGTATAGTACAATGGAATCTAGCACAGGTAATTGAATTCGCGAAATTTTCCAGCCCCTACTCAATTGTCCACCTGCTACTTTTCTGACCTGCATTTAATAAGACCGTGTTAAATAAAATCTCGAGCTGTTCAAACATGATTCTACGTTTACTTGACGGTACATACTAAAATAATACCTGGACGTGGAGCGCAAGAGGGGACTATCTCTGTGCAGTGTTGCCACATTAAGCATGTAGATTGTCGTGCAACCTTTTGCCCCTAACAGTTTCGTCTCCAATTTCGCCCATGGTCCACGTGGTATACTTATTACTAGTAGGGACCCCTGTTTTTCGCGAAAAGAATTTTGCCCCAGTTTGTTTCAGTGCCTTACGTGCACACCTGCAGTTCTGTTTCATGTTTATTGGCAGCGTGTCTTCGTGAAAAAAAAAACCGTATCTCATCTGACTGAGCCAATTACAATAACGTTTCTGCAGCAACACACGTCTGTGATTTGCCGGTAGAATCCCAAAACTCGTGAGAGTTAAAATGTCCAATTACTGACCACGAAGCAAAACTGCAGATGTGCACGTAAGGCGCCGAAACAAAGTGGGGGAAAATTCTTTTCGCGAAAAACAGGGGTCCCTAATTATTAGAGACCTGAAAAATTCGTGTTTTCTTGTTGGCGCAAGCTAGACTTTGATCAGTTGTAAGTTTGTGTCAATGTCACAATTGTTCCTAGACTAGTTTGTCACTTCCTGGAGGACACTGAGCCGACAATAAAGAAGCAACTAAGCGCAGGCCCAGTCACGTGGTCTGACTGTGTCATGCCAGCGGGTAGCCAATGAGCAGCTAATGTATGCCTGAGCATACAGATATTCTTGCAGGCTAGCCGACATATCAGTGAACCCGCGAATTTTTCCCGTCTCTACCTATTATTAGGGCTAGGAATATTTCGCGAGCTGAACGACCGACATGCTAGAATCCGTTATCCTGTGTATACTAAAGCCCTACCATTTGTCCATTACCTGCTACTCATTCAGACAGCGGACAATGAACGAATAGACGGGGCTTGATGCATTGGACATTGCCGTAGAGGTACGTCAATTTCACGGATACATTTGGCAGCAACTTAGACTTGTCAGTCCTGTACACGCACTGGCCACAATCGATAGTCTATTGGCTTATAACATTACAAGCGGGAAGTAAGCGATAGCCATACTCATTATTTCCTTGTTTACTACTGGCTTGCAGTTGTCAAAGACGTTTCATAATAGCCGCCAGCAAGTCACAGACATGACAATGAAGTATACATAGTTGGCGTTCAACCTGACCTGGAATGTATCTGCGAAATTTACGTACCTCTAGACATTGGATATTAGCATGCATGCCATTGAACTCATGAATTTTTCCTATCCCTACTTGTTATGCGTTTGTTCAAGGACACCTCTGATCTCTGATAAGAAGAAGGTTAGTGATTAACATGTTACGTTATTTGAGGTAGGACTCACTCACCTTACACGATATTAATTTGGGGCGCCGTGTTTGGCGCATTGGCTGCAGCACTCGCCTTCCATCAAGGTGATCCGGGTTCGATTCCTAGCGGGGTCGGTGCCCGGATTTTCGCATGTGGGAATCGTGCCGCACGATAACGCTGGTCGGTGGGTTTTCTCGGGGATCTCCTGTTCCCCCACCTATTCATTCCGGCGCTGCTCCATATTTACCTCGTGTCACCCAGAATCAGCGTTATAGACCTAGACATAGGTGGATTTTCCTGTCTTTTTTGCTTCACGACTGAAAATTCCACAACTACCAAAGGGAAATATATATATGCATATTATTACTACTTTACAGTAGACGCACGAGAAATTAAATAGTAACTCATAATTATGTCTGATCTTATAAAAGTTAACATAACCTATTAATTTTGTTAAATTTTATTTGAAAACATTGTCATAAGTTCCTAGTCACTTCTTATACGACTACTAAAAGGTTAAGATACACAGCTATATTTTTACATTTAGATATTTTGGAATTTTCAGGCGTGAAACAAAAATAGAAAAAATAAGTAAATTAACATGCAGGATGGAGACTGGCTCTTAAAAGTTAGAAGTATCTGGCGCATGTATAACTATTAAGAGCCCTATCTAGCAGGCCCTAGATGCCATGTCTGAGGTATGGAACCAGGCAGGTGATAAGAGCTAGATTGTCTCGTGTTTCAACAACCTTGTCAACTTTATGCGCGGGGCGTGAATACGGCCTGTAGTGTTTCGCTGTTTGGCTGTTTTATATGGGACTTTGACCTGTTACCATACTCTTTATAAACGGAAATCACATAGTTACGTCCAGCACACGCTTCTTTATTTTAGGTTTACGGTTCTGACTTTTATATTCTACGTGACAACAGTCTGAAAAAGCTGTTTTTAGCCATTTTGAGGATCTCTGAAACCGTATTTGTAAGCATGATATAAAGAAAATAAAAATAGAGAAGGATAGTTTTAAATGTGTGTTATTTTTGTAGACAAAGATATAGAATTCATTTTATGTAGTATCATTTTAAAAAAAAATTCTCCTAACACGCTGCAACACACCTCATGTGCCAGATGTATAGTGTTTTTAAACGTGTTTCCAATTCCTTTAACTACGAAAAGAAGACACAATTCAAACTATGTCTGTGTCGTTTTAGAATATAAGTATCAGTCGTAATTGTAAAACAAAATGTTAGAGACCGTCGTTGGACTTTAACAATAATACTTTCCCCAAATAAAATAACAGGGTCGCTGCTTATAAACGAACAATTTCTATAAAAACACTGCACGCTTATAGACGAAGCGGTCTTCAACGAACGCATTGGAATTGACTTATCGCCTTTCCCATTCCGTACGTCAAAATAAATAAAAATTAAGGTACAAATAATTATTAAGTGCCGACCAAAATCCCTTCACTTCAGAATATTAATTAGAATAGATATATCTTTGCTTCACCGATTTGAATAACCCGAACATGGCCAACATAGGAAAAGTTCCGTTGCAAGACGGTTATTTTTGTCTACTCCTTTTCCACACCAAAGTGTCTGCCAAGGAAATGGTAATTCTGAGGCTGCGATCCTACCAATGGCATCGCTAAACACTTCTCATGTTATCAGGATATCCGTAAACACGCATCAGCAACGTATATTCAGTTTAACATAGTTGAACACGTGTGGCAGTGGTTTTAAACTTAGCTTGGGGAGTTTACGAGACAGGAATAATAACGAAAGGTCCCTAGTTCACGGTAGCAGCGAACCACTTGGTTTTAACTGTCGCCATAAAAGCACCCGAGTTACGTCTCTCATGAACATCGCAATACTTTTAACGGTGCAATATGAGAGCTCGGAAATGGAACATGCACCCTCCTCGTCGGGAACCCCAAGCAGTAACTAGTATTTTAAAATGTTGCAATTCTTGTTTTTTCTTATCGGTCTCTATCTTTATACCGTAAGTATGCTACACATTTCTTAAAATGGGACTCATTTTGAATGGAACAGCGAAATATCTATATAGCATACTCTAATAACAATATAAGCCCCTAGAAGTAACAGTTGTATTACACAGGTTCTAAACTATGTAAAAAAAAAACAGGTAGCTCTTAAAGTCTTATACAACATATTCTTAAAACACTCAGACATTATCATAAAGCCAGAAGAGATTCTAATAATGTTTTCGGTAAATTATAACTTTAACTAAGTATGGTATTTTCTGCCTTTAAAAGAAACTTTTTTTTTTACTCTAACTCAAATTTTTATTACTAGTGACATGGTTATAAGTCTATTTAAATTTGCTATTTGCGAAGTTACTTTTTTCTGATTTAATATTTATATATTTGCTAAGTGTAAAGCATAACTAATTGACATTTTATTATTTTTAGCGTACTATACGAAGGAAATAGTAGGCTTATGATCTCCCCTTCCTGGCTGTGTGCGTGTGTGTGTGTGAGTGTGCCCCTGAAAACGTCTGGACCAGTAGACTGAATGTCATCAAACTTTGTGCAATTGTACCATATTCTAAACTGACTTTACTTTTGTGTGTTTCGATTATACTACAGTAATGTTTCCAAAATGGTGGCCATGTTTATATTTTTAGCATAGCCTAATACGACATCTGAGGAAACTGTTTCATAATTCCATAAACCTTGGTACACGTATACTACGTACAAAGTTGACTTGGCTTTTGTCCATTTCGTTCATTTTGTGTTCATTATTTCTTATTGGCAGCCATTTTTATATTTTTAGCATAGTTTGACGTATCTGAGGAAATATTTTACCTTTCCCGAATTTCATCAAACTTGGTACACATATGCTATATACTAAGCTGAATTGATTGTTGTGTGCTTTGTTATCCTTGTGTTGTACTGGCGGCCATTTTTATATTTTTAAGATAATATGATACATCAGATGAAACATTTTTCGAAATTTCATCAAACTTGGTACACTTATTCTATATACAAAGCTGACTTGACGTTTGTGTATTTTGTTAATATTCTGTTTATATTTTCGCATTGACGGCCATTTGCATATTTATTAGAATGACATAACTGAGGAAATATTTTTCCGAATTCCGTTAAAATTTGTGCCCATATAATACTTAGCAAGCGGACTTGACTTTTGTGTATTTTGGTCTTCACGTATTTATATTTTTGTAATGGCGACAATGCTTATATTTAGTATATTATGAACTATTTGAGGAAATGCTAGCCGAAGTTAATTAATCTCGGTACACATGTACTACCTATAAGGTTAATTTGACATTTGTGTAATTAGTTCGTGCTGTGGTCATATTTTTTTTTTTTTTAATTGCGGCAATTTTTCTGTCTGTAACAATATGACATATCTCAGGAAAATTTTTTCTGCATTGTATCTATTTTAGTACGTATTTAATACCTTTAAGCTGACTTAACGTATGTGTGTTTTGCTCACCCTTGTTTATATTTTCATAGATGCCACAATTTTTTAATTTTTTAGTATATTTTGACGTATGTGAGAAAAAACGTTTCCAATACTTATTATTTTTGGTACACATATATTGCTTTATAATGAGACTTGACGTTAAAGTTTTCGTTCACTTTATATGCACACTTTTAAAACGGCAGTAATTTTATATTTAGTATAATTTGACACATCTAATGATATATTTGTTTCGAATCTTTTGAAACATTGATCACATATATTAATTATTATGCTAACTCGATTTTTGTGTATTTCGTTCATGAGGTTTTCATATTTTCATAATGGCCGCCATGTTTCTACTGTTTTACATACTATGATATTTCCCAGGATACATTTTTTCGAATTTCTGCAAATTTTGTACATATATAATACGTAGATAGTTGTCTTGGCTCTTGCCTTGTGTATTCCGTTCATTCTATGGTCGTAGGTTGAAATCAGCGGTGATTTTTTTAGCACAATATGACACCTCAGAAAGTGTTTCTAGACATTTATCAAACTGGGTACACGCATATATAACTGAGTAAGCTGACTCAACTGTTTTGTATTTCGTTCATTAAATGTTTATATTTCCAAAACGGTGGCAAAATCTACATTCTTAGCATAATATGACTTATATAAGGAAATATGTTCCAAAATTGGTACTTATATATTGATTACTATGCATACTTGACGATTGTTTTTGTTCATCCAGTATCCGAATTCTAAAAATTACGTCTGTTTGAACAAATTTTGATCGCACGAGTTACATAAGGAAACTATTTTTCTGAATTTTATTTACCTCAGCATTCATACAGTACTTAGTGAATTAATTTTACTTTTATGTGTTTTGTTTATGTCGTTTTAATATTATCTAGACAGTGGCAGTAGAGCTATTAGATCATACGAGAATTCTGAATTAACATTTCTCATAACTTCATCTAACTGGGTTCACATAGGCCTATAGTTAGAGACGGGAAAAATTCGCGGGTTCATTGAGCTGTAGGCTGGCTGCCAATAATATATGTGAAATCGTGCAGACAGCAGGTGATTATGAGCTGCTCGCTGACTGTGAAATGGGCCTATATTCAGTTACAGTTTTATTATTCGCTCAGCTACTTGCAGGAAGTGTCAAGTAAGTCAACGGCCAATTGTGAACGTGATACAGGCATATAGTTGTTTGAATTCTAACTAACTAAAAGAAAACGCGAAATGTTCAGGTGCCTACGTATAGTTCGAAGTAAAGTGACACAACACGTGTTCACGCTGAGTATCAGTGGCGGAAAGTGAAACAAATGTTTAAAAATTAAATATCTCATTGAAATTATTAAACAGATTTTCGTCTGAATCCTTATGAACTTATACTACCTTATACAGTGCCATTAAGTTTATCAATTTTGTTCATACAGCAATCAGTTTTTAAGAAATCTTGTCTTTCGAAAATTTTTTATGAACAATTTTCCGAAGTTTTGGGATGTGTACACAAATGAATCATGATTTTATAAAGTTTTGGATCTTGTTATGTTTCGTAATATATACCACCAATATTCAATTATTTCAGGACATTGATTATATCAAGAATTACAAGCCAGGTGTACTTTCAATTTAATATTAGTAAACTTTATTACGTATTTTGGTTTTTATAGGTCCACGATGTTAGAATATAGGACAAGAATGATCGTTATTATTATCTAATATTACTAAATGTACGTAAACGATTTTAACTTTTAGGGTTAGTTGCACCTACTTTGAGAAAATTGGGCTTATCAGTTATGCTGGGGTAGCTTTTTTTTTTTTTTTTTTTTTTCATTTTGTCTACAAGATAGTCTAAAGTGGAAACAAAATGAAATCTTGTACGCGTTACAGAATATTTAGTGCCAGAGAAGTAAAAGGTAGAAAGAAGGAAGCTGAATATTATTTGACAGCTTACATAGCTATTGCAACCCCCGCGCATTTCTTTTTTTATTTATTTTTATCTCTTCCGTTTTGCGCACTGGAGTGTTAAGCAACTTCAGATAACAAGAGCGAGGGGTTTCTTTTTTCAGCGCAGCGTGTTTTTAAGGCACATTTCTCGCATTTTCTATGGCATGAGATTTGTTATTCTGTGCTTTCTTTCGCAGATTCATTTCACGTTGAAACCAACATCTAAGCCCACGCAGGTGTTATCTTAGAGAAGTTCCGTAACACCGTTACTTGTAGCTTCATATAATTTTTTAAACCATTTTAAGTTAATGTATATGCAGCATTTCAGAGTAACGTAAACATTGTTTTTGTATGAATAGTTTGTGTAAGTGTATTTATTACTTTGTTTAGTTTCGAGCTTTGTGAATGACATTTTAACTATAAACATCAGGGTACATTCCAAGTATGTGCCTGTACTACACTGAAAGTAAGTCGGAGTGTTTAGATATAAAGTTTTAATTTATGCGCAATTACTGAATCATTTTAAGGAGGATCAGTACCTGGTAATTTTATAACCCTCCAAATTCTCCATACATTACATTTCAAAAGAATTAAGCAAATGTTTTGTTTGGTACTGCTTAAAAATTACGTTCTCGTGCTTCACAAAAAAAAAATCACAGTCACACAGCCCTTTCACTGCAAAAAAAAGTTGGTAATCTTACCCATATAGTGTCTGGGAAAATTATTCAACATTTTGCGGAAAACCTAGTTTCCGAATATGAACGGAAAGTTTCACACTGCAGTGTATTCGCAACACAAACGACCTGGAAATTTCGCCCGCGCGTTATGTACAATTACCATAAAGAGACTACGCCAATATGAAATGAAACATTACATTACCAGTTGTGTAACTTTTCTTTATAACTTTCTTTTACACGTGTGGTGTTATTTAACCTAAAATGTAGAAGTGTTAGCCTTCAATACACGTAGAGTACATTTACCTAAAAAGAAACATTTTACAATGAATTGCCTGAAGGAAGTAAGCAGTGTTATCTACGGATAGCTGTTAAAAGAACCATTGCAATAGTAGACAGTCTGTGTCAGTTTTATAAACTATGCGTAGGAAATGTCATTTTCGTGTTGAAATGGTTAACATACTAAATCTCTGTAATGTGGAAGAGGCCGCCGTTGGCGCAGTAGATAGTGCGTTGTTTTCTACTAAGGTGATCCGGGATAGATTCAGTTAAGTGTCGACACAGAATTTTGCGTGTGGAAGTAGGAATCGTGCCGGACGATGCCGTTGGTCAGTGTTTTTTTTTTTTTTCGGGTATCTTCTGTTTTCCCACACACCTTCATTCCTACGCTATTATATACTCACCTCATACTTCAACTTGTCAGCATGGAATTCTTTCCATTTATGCGCTTTGTAATACAGCAAAAATTGCATTATAGCAAGAAAACTTACTACTCTACCAGCATACGCCTTGTTGAAGTTTTCCATTTTTCCATTCTGTATAGTTACGCATTCTGTAAAATTATCGGTACCCAAATTAATTGCCAATTATTTTTTTACATCGATTAAGAGACGTTGTTGAATAATTGTACACAGACATACTTTACGCACTTGTATATACGGACCGTAGAATAAACATAAAACTATGCCAGCCAGATGTCAATAGTTTCGAGTAATGCACATTAAATAATTGTAAATGTATAGAGTTTGCTGGCCAATTCATTGGTTGAGGCCAGCAAACAAATGAAAAGGAAAATATATAAATTACAAACAAATATCACGTACGTCACATATTTGTTGACAACCTAGGCAGTCGCGTGCTCTGAATATCAATATTTACTGTTCGCTTACAACAGAAGTGTCACACACTTCGCTCTTAAGTGGAAATGCCTTCCGACTTCGTGGGACATTGAAAACTTTCTCACACACAAGATTTTTACGTATTTGAAATAGAACATTGCTACATTTATTCCGAAAAATCCACAGAAGTCTACATTGAATCTTGTAACATAACAGTAGCATATTTTGTAAAATAATTTTATTTTTATGTTAAGTACTTACGTGTCATTGTATTTTCACTAATAATAAATTAAGTCGTACACTGTATAAGTTCAAAGTCAACGTGTAGGTAAAGTTTTCCTTGTTTATTTGTGTGGTTATCACAAGCATCTTTGCAAATTGTATGGTTATCACAAGCACCTTCGCAAATAGTTTTCAAACCAGTTTAATGTAAAAGAAATCCAAAGATTTGGCCAGGGAAACAACGTTCTTGAATGAAAATGTTCCTTACACGTATGTCTCCCTGTCACTAGCTTTCTCTCTCTCTCTTTATATTTCTGGTTTATATTTCACACAATTTCCATTTAGCCCAAAAGTATTGTCTCTGCAGCCGAGGTAATGAGTACACAATGTTGTTTAATGGGGAACCGTTCAAGCCAGCGACAAACAACTGTTAATGATGGCAGTGTATCTCGTATGCGTTAGATCATGTGTTTCATAAATAAAAAATCGCACATGACTCTACATTATAATCACATGAGGTGAAGTTAGGTTCACCGGACATTGTTGGTCAATGAATGTGATAAAATGATACCTAGAATGGTTTTAACAATATGAATATTGGGTCCAGATTTCGTACAAATTTGAACAAGGACAGTAGTTTCAAAGTGTACAATTCTACGCTTGTGAACTTGCCTGTATGAAACACGATAATATAGCCTTAGTTACATATATAGCCCAAATGACATGTAAAGCCTACATATAACGTATGTTTAATAATGTGAAATACATATTTATATCGTTAAAATCATTTATGCAAACATGAAGCAAAGTGTAAACGTACGTGGTCTGAAATAAAAAAAAAAGTTTTTGTGTTATAACTCCGCAAGCGGAGTGGGGCAATCAGTTTTCTTCATTGTGTTTTGTGCACCGGCTACCTAGGTACGTGTCTGGCAAAGTTTATATTGCTGGCGGTAGTGCATGTGACTGGTGAGTTCTGATTAGCCTAACTGCTTTTCATGATATCACCAACTACAAGTAGTTGGGGTGACAGTTGGCAGGTACTAGGTAAAGCTGCTGAACTTGTATAGCTGCGGTACTCAACTACATTCACAAGATCGTCACACAGCAAGCAATCAAAATTCATTTAGATGACGTTCTGTGAAGGATGCTCAAATTGACGTACAAAATTTACCGCGGAAATCATCATCACTCTTTTCTTTTAGTGTGATATTAAAATGTGCATACATACAACGAATGTATTTAAAAACAAATTCTAAATATTAACCTTGAGAATGCTGCATGTACCAGACCACTGTACTCTTGTTCCACTAGCGTGCTAAACCGTATCTAAAAAAAATCTCACTTATCCACTACCTATAAATGCACCTATCCGTCTCTCAAATAAAACTGAACCAAAATAACTGCACACATTAATTTAAAAAGTTTTAATACCGAACCTGGCCATTGTTTACTACCAATACCGATAATACAAACTATACAATTTGTGACCAACACTATAATCAACTACTGCCAACTTTCACCTGCACTTCGTTATTGGTTCCCTTTCAGCCAATCAGAACGCACTATCCTTCTGCACTACTACCAACAATAACACTTATGCCAGGCAAATAATACTCGTAATTCCTAATGTATTGTATAATGGTAGCCTTCAGTAACTGCTCGCATATTGTCTAAGTTCTAGGTCGTCAGGAGGCCTATTACTAAAAGAATTTACATGAAAACGTTTGAATACACGGTGTTTCTTATGGATAAAACAGGACCGGGGCGTTGTGTAAGCTGGTAACATTATCATAAAGTAGTAGCTAATTGTTGACATGTCAGTAGAAAAAAATAGGTAAGATAGATTGAAGCAACAATGGAACGAACAGCCGGGTAAAATGGGAGATTTTCGAAAAATCCCACCCGCACACAACAATTTCCGCCGCGGTTCTTGCGTGCGAAATTCGAGAATAAAACATCACGAAACGAATCGTCATAGTTGAATACGAGTGGTCTAGTTATTACACATCCTTTACCTCTGTTTAAATAAAAGTGCAATGTTTTAATAATACATCACCCTACACTGTTCTTTTAATTGCAATAAAACAAGTCAATTCTGGCCCATGTGTTACTTGTTTGTTATCAATAGACTTCAGAAATTTATTTGGTTGATACCTAAACAACAAGTCATAAGCTCTATGGCCACATTAACGTTTTTAGTTTGATCATCTTAAAGTTCTTTCTTTAACTTGGGACCTGAATTCCCGACCATGCCAACTCCAAATTCAAAAATTAGCAAAAAAAGATAACGTATTTATTGTGTGCAATTATTTATATTCGAAGTATGTTATTAATCACAGTAAAATGATTGCATTTTGATTAGTAACGAATTCAGTTTAGCATAAAAGCACACGAAAATTGTATTATATTATAGCTGTTGCCCTGTTTCACTGAGCCAATAAGAATCCCGCTATTGTAATATTTGATGTTTGTTGTTGGCCAGACCTATATCAACCAAAATACATACTTGCAAGAAACTATAGCGTTTCCAAGGCTTTGCTGGCACAGCAAAACATTTACGCGATATAACATAATTAGAGATGATGGTATTTCGCGATGTTTTGTGCCAACATAGCCTTGAAAACGCTGTAGTTTCTTGCAAACATATATGAATCGGCGATATACGTCAGACCAACAGCAGGCTTTAAATATTAGAATGGTCGGATTCTCATTGGCTCAGTGAAACAGGGCAAAAGCTTCACGTACAAGAGAGAGCCAGAAATAATTTAATCATCTGAACGTGTGTTAAAACCCAACAAATAGTCAAGTTTTCCCGCGATAAACCATCACCTCTAGCCATAATCTCTAGAGACCTGAAGAAATCGCGTTTTTCTTTCAGGCACAAGCTAGAATGCCAGAAACTGTAGGTTCGTGCTACTTTCACAATTGGCCGTTGACTTATTTGGCTTCATCTTGAAGTCGAGGAGCCAATAATAACAACATAATTAAATGCGGGCCCAATTCACTGTATCGGCGAACAGCTGTTGTTTGCTTGAACACACTGGTGAGGAGCTTTCACACAAAACTGGATAACTCCAAAAAAATTATTTAAAAAAGTCTGTTTCTGGTAATTTCTGTACAGACCATATCAACTAAATCAGACGGTGAAATGGGTTTTTGATCTAAAGTATATTCTTCAGATAAAAACCATTTCACCATTTGATTTAGTGAATATGGTTTGTACATAGTTTACCACAAACAGACATTTTAGTTTTTGGAGTTATCCAGTTTTGAAAACAAGCTCCTCAGATATTCTTGAAGGCTAACCTACTAGTCAGTGAACCCGCGAATTTTTCCGGTCTCTAATAATCTGTAATGATATGGCTTCCACAGAAGCTACTTTGTGAGAGCGATTAAATGTTCTACAGTGCTCGGAGACAAGCGTATCGTAAACACGTTGGGCTCACATACGGAGGAGGGCCAGATTACATTTCTAGCTCCGAGCATCCTGATTTCGGTTATCCATGCTTCCCGATATCGCTCCAGATTAATTCAGGGATGAGTAACCAACATTGGTTACGTCCGATTCGCCTGTCAATTCCAATCGAGTCAAGTTGTGTGTCATCGTATCTAACTACTAGAGAGAAAGATTTATGGCTGGAAAATTTCACTGTTTGCTTGGATTCGGCCTACATTCAGCTTATCAAAAGATTACTGACTTTCGCTTGTACGTGGAGCTGTTACCATATTTGGCTGAGACAATAAGATGGCAGCTATTGTAAGACGATGCCTGTTACTGATCTATTGACAACGGACCTGTGCCAGATATAGCCTGTGAAGGGTTAAGATTCGTATTGATATAAGTCACAATTATTTAGTAGTGTAGTTTTTATTCATATTACACACATTTTACAAATAATTTTCTGTAAACATTTTTCACTCTAAAGAAAATTACTGAATCCCGTTTGAGTATTGCAATAATATACAGTATTTTGCATGTGATTACAGTAAATTGTTTACGAGAAAACGATTTAGACGCACACCTGTATAAATCTAAGCACCTCATATATTACCGTTCGTACATGTTGCCAAAAACTGCAAGTTGTTATAGGGTATATTAACACAAAAAATGTCGAGACGTACCATTATCTATACTAATGACCTCAACGTCGACGAGATATTAAGATATTTTACCTAACATATCAATAACATGTGCTGAAACGATTGTAACTGGCTGAAAAGAAACCTATAGCAGGACTTTAAAAAACTGCACATTTTACAGTGAGCAGCATACATCTATGACGGAAGAATAACTGGCGTAATGACAAATCTGAGGATGTATAATAGGTTAGATTCCAACCGTTGCAGCTCTTTGCCGCCGAGCAAGCGCTTTACATTACTGCAAACACACTTCTGGTCATCCCACGCTGTCTTTCATTTTGGCCATGAGGGTTTATTGGTTATTTTCGTATTACAACACTTACGAATCCAGTAGTCGGAGATGTCGCTTAAAAAGAGAGCACTGAGTGAGTTAGGGTAGATCGTGTATTAAATCACGTGCAGAACCAGAAACTCTGCCCACGAATGTCTGCTCAGACGCTTGCAAAGAAATAGGCGTGCCCACCTGCTCAGTAGTTTTTGGTTGGCAGCCAATGAGTGTAAAACATAACCACTTTCAAGTTTCCCGGGTAACAGTAATTAATGATGATAGCTGTATTACGTGAAACAAGGTTTCGCAAACTGCTTGCCAGCAAAAAGAAAAGTATAAAACGTCTGTACTAAATATTTCGTGACTTTAAACTTCACACAGTTCTTGGGGCTTGCAGTACACTTAATCTTCTAGAAATTATCATTTTCTCAGACTCGTGTAAAGGAATAAAAATTTATACAATATACAAATACTTAAAACCAGTTTTCGGGCAAACCTGTAGCGTTTGTTAAAAACCGGTTTTTGTAACCTTGTCCGCTTGTGTCAGATAATTAAGGAGTAACAAGGAATACACTTTATTAGCAAAGAAATTTTGATCACAAATCCAAAACCAGTTGAAATCACACTCTAATATTCACAGGAGTTTAACGAGGCAGAAGTAAGAGTTCTGCTTCAACTCAATCGCTTATGTAGACAGACAAATTGTTTACGGACATTTACTTTATAACTCCTATGTACAGGATGATTTACCAACTGTTACTGTCCCTCATGTGACTTATTCCTGACACAATTTGGAGCAAAAATTTAATGTACGTGTGGGTTTATGCAATTTATTTTTGGAAACATGAATGGTAAAATAATATTACTGGACAGTTTAATGCAATTATATTAATCAACCCGTATTGTTTGTATTCGAGTATCAACACTCGCAGATAAACCACACCAATCAATCACCTCGGGAATTTTGCGGATTGTTCATGCCATCCCATGTGAAATGAATCCCTTTAGACAAATAGACGTGATTGTACAACTGCTGATTTTCATTTATCCATGGCCCCACATCTATATGATTTTTTGCTCCAAATTATGTAAGGAATAATCCCTGATTGTGGCGGTTTTTTCTTTTAACTAATCCTAAATGTGGCAATTACAGCAATTGCAACTAGCTTTGAATTTAAAAAGAAGAATTGTAATCGGTCTATCCGTTTGGTAAGTACGCACTCACAGAGAGACACACAGACAGACATAGTAATTTTTGTCGGGGTTTAAAAATTTATACGTGTCGCGTTGTGTATTTCTGAATATTGTTCTTTCTCTATATTTTATAAAGTGTATTAAGTGTATGTTAAAAAATGAGTTTTGATTTCTCAAATATTTAGTATAGAAGTTTTAATTACAAAAGTTGTGTTTATGTAGTGTTTAAAAACTAAACTGGTTAGCAATTTTTTCCACTGTAATGGGATACTTTTTGTAACTAAGCTGTAAATATTAGCATATTTTAACATAAACGTTGTAAGGTGGCAACTTAAGATATTGTAGGTTTCTCCACACTCAATTCTTAACGTTTTAAGCCATGATAAATAAGAACTGTTTTCATTCATCACAATACAATCTTCAAATGTGCATACGTAAGCTTAAAAGGTTCATAGGACGATAATTCCATGTCGACGTTTTTGCAGGAAGAAAACAACTTCAAGAAAGTTTCCTCTGTGTGGAAAAACAACTAGTTATTTTGTGAATATTCCAAAGCCATTCCAGGTAGTTTTATTCACTTTGATGCAAAAAACTAAAAACATTTTAACGGAATGCTGTAACAAACTTAAGACTAGCTGCAGCCATACGATGCTCAATTCTATTTTCACGAAATAATGCATCGTTAGTATACAAAGTATTATTCAGCTTTATTTAGGCTTATATTCATAACAACGTTGGTAATATTTTGGTTACAAAAATCTGAAAAACTATAAGGTTTATTGCTACCAAACAATTAAGTACAAGTTACGACATGTTTGTGACAAAACAAAAAAGTATTCTTCTATATTAAAACTATGTTGATTTAAAATTTTTTTTAAAATAGCAGTAAAACTACCGGTTGCAGCCTAAATATTACACGTTTTCTTTGCGTTAAAAAACGCTGAACGCGCATTTAAGAGGATTCGGTTTAGGATCTCGATCAGCGATTATTTCTTAATAAAGGCTGTGCATGTCAGATCTTCTTCATATCCCCGATTCATCTGAGTCATTGGTTCTGTTATTATTTACCTTGCTGCCTTATATTATGTTAGCAGTTAAATGAATACTCTTGACGATCCTCGTGCCAAAAGGGTCAGCGGTGGCCGAGGGGTCAGACCTCTCGCCTCCTACCTAGGCGATCAGGGTTCGATTCGATGCGATTTTTGCATGTGGGAATCGTGTCGGACGATGCCGTTGGTCGGTGGGTTTTCTCGGGGATCTTTTTCCCCCCGCCATTCATTCCGGCGCTGCTCCAAGCTCACATCATATCATCCCTCACCAACGCTAAAGACCTCGATGTTAAGCGCTGACCAAAATATCTTCACTTCACTTCGTGTCAAGAGTATTAAGCAAAAAAAAATGTTTTCTTTTGACCTAAGACGTTGACATTTTAGTTGAATGAAATTTTAATGCAATATTTGTGACTTAGATAGTACATTCATGTCGTAATCTGGCAGATAGAAACAAATAAACTGAAGGGTTTAAGTTGATCAGGTGGCTTACTCTAATTTATTCGTTTCTATTCCTTCCGAGAACTATTCGCTTCGTTACGTATTTTCATTTACTTTCGGAAGTTAGTTCTGTTTAGGTATCGTTTCACACAAAAGGTATATACAATGTGACTATTTTTTTCCTCTAATGAATATTTTTTACCTGGTGTTGTGCAATGGCTCGCCAATGTCCGAAAATGCATAAAATGGTTTTATGTGAGAAAGGACAGCCAACTGACTTGCCGTAGTGAAATAATTTTCATTGACGAACTGTGACACTGGCTATTTCAATATTTATAAAATCCGCTTTGAACAATATTTTGTATTTAAAAAAATAATTTGTTCTTAAGTGTAAAAATTAAAAATGTCAATATTGAAGGATTCTTTTCGAATGTTATAAAATCACATATATATTTTTATGCTTCTTCTGTCTCGTAGGCTGGAAGGAAATATTTGTAGCAAATTTTATCAGAACATAAACGGAGGTCAAAAACAACGGATTGTTTTACTGGATGTAGTTTTTCGACATAATCCATTGTGATGCAGATGTCTGTCGAAGAAAAGTAAAGAGAATCGGAAAATATAAAAGCAGAGTTCTATGCTTTAGATAACAGTCCTGCCATTGACACATACATGTATCGCAATAGAGTATGTCCAAATATCTACACCCAGTCATACACTCCCCGTTACACAACTCTTTCAAAGATGATAACGAATTATTTGTGTAAGTAAAAGAAAAATGTGGCATTAAAATATTTTGCTCTAACAAATATTTATTTGTTCCGGGACCTTTAGCAGCAGTCTACGCTAAACTGAAAATTTTAACAATAAACTACTTCCAAGTACGGCCGTTAAAAACACTAGTCATATATGTTAGTACAACCATAATAAAAATATATTTGGTGGCATTTACAAAATATTTCGTTAGTAGTCAATTGATACAGACAAACAGATTTGTGCTCGCCGCACAAAATTGTGTTTACACCACTAAAATATTATCATTAAACAATTATTATACGTTTACTACTTCCTCAATGTAACCAAACATAAGCGAAATTGGTTTTAATCAATAATTTGTTCAATAGCGGTAAAATTTATAATGATACAGAATGTCTCTCTCTCTCCCTCTCTGACAACACAAAATATCGTAACAGTACTGTAACTCTGCATGATTTGCCAAGCCTACAAGTTTCCTAATTCGAAGAAAAACCACGCATACAAAAGTTATTGCTATTGAGACTTAATCAAAATATGCAATCCACGATTACTGATCAGAACTTGTTCAGAGTTAGTGTTACCACTACAGCATCTGAATATCTTGTATGTAGAAATAGCGTAAAATCGCAAGAATGTTTCATTTGAAAAAGAATTGAAGTGGCCGGTGACTTGTGTGACTAGAGAATGGTTATGTAGTAGTTTAATAGTGCGTGGTATATTAATAATCGCTGAAACCATCAATTGATTTCTACGCTTTTTTCGAAGGCAATATGGTTAAAATTACTCAATGGCAATCCTAGATAATGGTATTTGCCAACTTTATGAGGAAATATTTATCTATAATTAGTCATTCGTTACGCGTGATCTCTTGCGCCGCAGTCAAATGCGCGAGGTTCCGGCGTCAGAGATTGTGCCTCAGAAGTTCGTAACACTGGAAACAATTTTGTTTAAAACGTTGGCTAAAACTATTGTCAAGGATTGCTATTGTTTAGCTTTCGCAAATTCGCTCCAAGAAATCTACAGTTATAGATTAATGCTTTTAGCGTTGAATCATGTACCACGCCCTCTTAAAGACGAATCACAAATATCAAGTAGCAGTGCACCAGAACAATCATTGGCACAGTCCACAGAACGTTTGTGATTCTTCACAAAAAACAGTTCACACGTGTCACAAATTGCATAATCCAGTAATAATAGGATTAATATATGTGCAGTTTATTGGTGACATCGTTGACTATAAATATGTTTGGTATTTACATATTAGGGAAGTATTTATGCGTCTGGTGTGACAGCGAACTCTAGTCTGAGCTGAGTGGAAACACTCCAAGTCAGAAGGGCGGCTTAGCGTATCGCCAGTGAATTTTTATTGGAACCCACTGGGTTTTGTGGGTTCGGGCGGAGGGAGACGGGGATCGTGTGTTAGCAGGCAGGCTGGCAGGCGGGCGTTAATCCGAAACTCGTTTCCCGGAGGCTTGGTGGGTCTGATCGATGAACGTATCCTCGTCTGGCTGAGGCGATGTATCTTCCCCGGCCCCCGCCCAGCTAACCGAGCAATCAGTTGGACTGTCACCTCGCGGCCGAGGAGTTGGCCAGCCAACTCAGCTGGCCAGAGGCCTACACGAGCGCCGTGGTCACGTTAAGGCAACGGGTTCCAATGTATTCTATTTCAGTAAGTTTCATTTTTTAAATCTTGAAAGGAAGCATATAGCGCAAAAGTGTTACATTGAAATGTTGGAAATTGTTTGTACTACGAAGCCCAAATTTTTTTTCCAAAACTGGTGTTTTTATGATTTTTGTTAGTTATTGATAGATACCTGAAAAATTCGCGTTTTCTTTCAGACACAATCTAGAATTCCAGCAACTGTTATTTCGTGCTACTTTCACAGTTGGTCCTTGACTTATTTGACATCACCTTGAAGTCGATGAGCCAATAATAATATTGTAACTAAATGTGGGCCTATTTAACTGTGTCAACGAGTAGTTACGAACAACGATTGTTTGCTTGAATGCACAGATATTCTTGGATGCTAGCCTACATGTCAGTGAACCCGCGAATTTTTCCGGTCTCTAGCTATGTCATTAAGTCTATAACTAGTCAAAATTATATAAACTTACATTTTAAAAAAATATTGCACTATATAGTACAAACAGGTTCCAACATTTGTATGTAATAGTCATGCGCAGAGACCGCAAAAATTCGAGGGTTCACTCACCTGTAGGCTAGCTTCCAAGGATATTTGTGAAATCGTACAGACAGCAGCTCGGTGACAGTGAAATGGGCCTATACTCAGCTACTGTTTTATTATTGGCTCAGCTACTTCCATGACGTGTCCAGTAAGTCAACGGCCAATTGTGAACGTGATACAGGCCTATAATTGTTGGCATTCTAGCTTGCGCCTAACAGAAAACGGGAATATTTCAGGTGTCTAGTCATGTTTTATCTGCCCCTTTTCATTATTTAAAAAATTAATAAATAGCAGTAAAGGGGTAGTATCTTTACTTGTGTTTTTAGCTAAATTTCTCCATAACATAAATTTAATGTTAAATATTTAAGAACATAGGAAATAGACAGTGTGTTAACAGATATTTCAAGACAATATTTGTGTGCATATATTTATTATTTCGATCTGTATAATAGAAATTGGAGATAGATTATTATTTAACTGATTTTAGTCTCACATAAGTAAATATACATGACAGTCAGCTGACTCAAGCTTAAAATAATTCTGTTACAAAATGCTTTATGTTACCACTGGTGTAGAATTTCAAAATTAAGCCACAAAAATCCGTTACATGTAAGCAAACATAAAATCAATAAATCTATGAAACTGTCTTCTTGACGCCATTCCCTCTTGTTTATTCTGTGTTTGCAATAATTATTTTCCGAAGTCTTAATGAGAGCAGATATCGCAAAACCGTTTTGTGCAGTTTTGGTTAAAAAGGGTTTTGACGTGGTAACTATTTTTTCAAGATAATTTACTATTCGGTTTGTACTAATAAGTAATTTAACAAAATTTTTTGTTAGTTCCATAATAAGACACAACCATAGAATTTACTGTGTTAAAATATTCGCCAGCATTGTGAACACCATTTTAAAGCAAACTGCCAAACAGATTTTTACATCTACTCTAGTTCAGGCTTAGAAAATAACCATAACGAAAAAAGTAGAAACAGGATAAGAAGGGGGATGACCTTGAGAGCCCTACGTATACCATTAACGCGTGAACATTGTTAAAGCATGTTTTTATTATTTTTTTTTATTTTTTTTATTTTTATTTTTTTTTTTAAGATATACTACCAAACGTGTGCTCGATATCTTTATCTACGCAAAGAAATCTCACGTGAAACGATACTGCTGTATTTTTATTTCTAGGCATCATACTTAGAAATACATTTTCTTGGAACTACAAAATGGCAAGACTGGCTTTTCCAGACTGGTGTACCGTAAAAAATACCAAACGGAATCGTAAAACACAAAAATAGAGAAGCATGCGATGGGCTTTACTACGAACTATCAGTAAAGAAATAAAAATAAGGATCACTGCTGAAAAAAAACTGCAGGGAAATAAACAAACGACAAAAAAAAACATTTAACACGCTGTTTTCGCGCTCAGAGCATAAAGGCGATACTGTTGTTGCTGTACAAGCCAGTCTAAACCTCATCGCTCCGCAGTTTCCGTACCTCAAACACGGCATCTAGCGGCTGTACCATATATACATGTATGTATATGTATGTATGTATATATATATATATATATATATATATATATATATATATATATATATACGTAGAAATATTACACATAATTCAATACTAACTTTAGCACTTATGATATGTGTTATCTATAAGAGTTTTCATACATAATTCAAGACTTAATTTAGTACTTTTAATATTTGTTATCAGTAATAGTTTTTGCACACTGCCTCGTCAAAGTGAAAATTTTCCACGTCACGGTTTTCAGTACGACACTTTAAACCAACTCACTTACCGAACAGAAATAATTCACACTGAATAACGATGTTGTAGGCTACAATGTCTCCTATGTAAAAACCATAAAATAAAATATTTTTTTAATTAAAAATGCTGAAATTTGAACAGTTTTAAAAATTCAATAGTATTATAAAATACATAGACTAGTACCGTGTTATATTTCTCAGTAACTCAGGCGTCGTACATAGGAATTGCTCGCTACACTTCGTTTTTTGTAAGAATTAACGTATTTATTTGTAGTTGTACAAACTTTTGTAAATGTACTAAAATGTCTTTGTAAAATTATTTGTTTCTAATGTTCCAAGATAATCTTTGTAAATAGTTAGGAATAACTTGTAGCCCACAAAAGTCATACGTTTGTCAGAAAACAGATAGTTATTCGCAAATCACATCCTCCGAAGTGCATTTTTCTGGAATAAAGTGAATATTCATAAAATGGTGTGCTTCCAAGTTAAGAAACTATTTCGTTCAACTGTACATTGAATCTATTAAACATAAAATATAACCCATAGCGTGTAAGTCAAAGTTGTCTATGGGTACGTTACGCGGTACCTATTAGTAAGGTTAGGTCTACTGGTTCGATTAACGGTGCGTCCACAAACGTTTTTTCTTTAAATAATTTCTGTACGCGGGGTGACTTTGAAGCATTCCAGAAATTATTTTAGTGTGTATAGTAGATCAGTGTAAAGAAATTTGCTAACCTTAAATTCCGAATACTAAGTATTCACGTGATATTTAACATATATTAACTCACAGTTGACAATTATGGATAATAAAAATTGTATAAAAGTTCCCAAAGCCACCCACGTGTCCAAAGTTTCCCCACGTGTTCAAAGTTACTCCTACCTACCATGAATATAAAAAATATTTCTTTCAAAGTTATTTAATATGTAAGTTCAGTGTCGTGGTTAGAATTTAAAATTAATGTTTTTAATGTTATTGTTTTATTGCTGCAGGTACAAATACAATACCAAATAATTTATAAACGCTTACATCGTGTTTTTACACCATTTGTAATTTTGCAAGGAAATTTTGGCAACTGGGTTTCCAAGGATTTTTCATGAGAAAGAACAAAACATTTTAAGTGTGTATAGGCCTCGTAAAAAACTGTACATCATTCACCAGAACTCGAGCATATTCAAAGTCCATAAAACCCTCGTTTGTTTTTTAATTTGTTAAGTCAATATCTCACTACTGCTGACGACCGCGGTGGCCGAATGGTCGGACAATTCGCCTCCCGCCAAGGCGATCTGGGCTCGAATCCCAGCAGTGTCGTTCCCCAGAATATCCCATGTGGAAATCGTGTCGGACTATGCCGCTGGTCGACAGGTTTTCTGGTAGATCTCCCGTTTCCTCAGCCTCCTTCGTTTCGGCGCTGCTCCATACTCACCATATTCACTCACTCGCTGCTGCTCTACTTCCTCGCGTCATTTAGACTTCCGTTCAGCTGGGTACAACGGCTGTAGGTCAAGGGCCGAGAATAACAAGTATGTCAAGCAGTAAACAACATGCTTTCACTTAGTACTTAGTGCCAGTCTTCGCTCATCTTTATTAACCGCACCTCGGTCGTGGATAACACTATTGTTATTTAAGACGCTGATGTCCCCACTTACGTTCAACCTAGGAACCACAACTATGCACTATTAAAGACGCGTGGCTCTTACTACTGAAGTAAAGGCTTAATGCCAGTGAACTTATATATATATATTGCGATGAAACGTTTGTGAGTTGTGCGTGCACACGGAAAGGGAAAGGTTTCGGTAAAAAAAAGTTTCCATAATATGAGGTGGTGGTGGGGGCGAAATGTTGTACCCAAATAATGTTGCGAATAAAGAAAAAAAAACCTTTGTTGATGTGTTGTGCGGGCACCCACCAATATTTATGTCAAAAATGGGGGAGGGGACACAAATGGGCAGAGGGGCCTAATGGAGTACCAATAAAATGTAATGGGATAGCGCGTTTAACTGCGGCGCAAGAGATCACGCGTAACGAATTAGTAATTCTGGATAAATATTTTTCACAAAGTTGGAAAATACCATTATCTAGGATTGTCATTGAGTATTTTATCCATATTGGCTTCGGAAAGAGCGTAGAAATCAATTGATGTTTTGAGCGTTTTATTTATTTACTACGCACTCTTAAGTACTCAACCGAACTTTTCTTCACTTCACTGCTGCACGCAATAGAGACACGTTGAGAAATGTGAATCGTACCTTTCAAAGAAAATGTTGTAAATTAATGTCTAAACATTTATCAACCCTAGCACTACGACAAGAATGTCGCTGGTAATTAAAGTGGTCTAAATTTTACAAATACATGTGGGAGCTCGTGGGATACATTTTTATGAGCAAAGTACTTGATGTGAAACAAAATAACCTTTCACGACCTGTCACATATTACAAAATAGTTTGTAATTTACTGAAAATTTCTTGGAAATTGGTTGCCAAAAATATTTTCCGTACACTTCAAACAGCTGTTGTAAAGTGTACAAGAATGTACTTTAAATATGCAGTTACTTCATGTATGTAAAATTCAGATATATTTGTGTATTTACAATTATTTTCTGTAAGGTTTACAATAATTTTGTAAACTTACAAAAAATTATTTAAAGCTAGTTACCAAAGACTTTTCTTGCAAAACTATACATATTTTTACTGTGTAGCCGACCGCCCACGTACTGCATTATATTTACTAGAGGTTCTGCAGTTTGTTGCTGGCTAGTATGTTACATGTCTAAGCTGCTGTCTTCTCTTATCACAGCGGCACAGCTGTTCTATAGCACGTCTTGCGATAAGTCCAGTCACTCTTAAACTAAACTCCAGAGGCCGCGATGGTAAAGCGGTCAGATCGTCCGCCTCCCTCCACGTGAAACAGGGTTCGATCCCCATTGGTTAACGAGGCCGCGGTGGCCGAATGGTCTGACCATTCGCCTCTCACCAATGCGATCCGGGTTCGATTCCCGGCGGGGGCGGTCCCCGGACCCTCACGTATAAGAATTGTGCCGGACGATGCCGTTGGTCAGCGGGTTTCCTCGGGGATCTCCGATTTCTCTCGCCCCTTCATTCCGGCGCCGCTCCATACTTACGTCAAGTCACGCCTCACCAGCACTAAAGACCTTCTTACATTGGTTATACTTAATTTACAATTCGTTTGTGCATAAATTGTCCACTGTGTCAAACATAAATTGTTTGCTGGAACAAGGAAGGCGGTAATACCTAGGACGCGTATTTGGTATACCCGGATTCGATACCCTGGCCCAGCTTTTCACTAAATAGCTCCATGCGAATGCTGGGATTGTTCCTCAACAGAGGCCATTGTCAATCGTTCGCCCAATTTGAGTTGTGTGTCAAAGGGGTTATGAGATGAATAGAAGGCAGTGGCAAAGTGAAAAAGCGGGAATGTTCCGGAAGAATAAATAATCCCACATTACGGTGTCGACAACATTCCCGATATGAAAATTGCTATTTGTTAATTCATTGTTCACCAGGAGCCGGGGTCAAACTTGAATGCTCAGTTAATGCGGGGCTGGTTAAGATTACCATTGGGTTTATCTTAAATAATGGGCCCGTGAAGAATTGATTGCTTCGATCGATATGTAGACTGATTATAGTTATTCAGTGGGTTTTAAAGAGGGATGTTTGGAATTTCTTTAGTCAATTATTCACAAATTTGCGATGAAAAAGTTGGTTCACGAAACGCCATTTTAATATCAAATTGGGAAACAACAGGATTGATTCGAGTGTGATGTATTTACGCGAGGCTGTAATCAAACCAATGAAGATCAGTTTACTTACAAACCTTCACAAAGTTTATGTGAATTCATAGTTGTTTAAGAATTCCTAAAACATACCTTCACCAACAAATTTTTTTTACACTTTCGTTAACCAATTCTGAAACATATTTTTCTCGATTTTTATTGACGATTTAAATATTTATGTGTTCAGTTTATTTTAAACATCGACCAATTTTTTTAGTTACGTATATTTTAATTTACTATCGAAATATTTAGCTAATAACAAAGATGCAGAGTTTTTAAGACTTAAATTCGTTAACAAGAAGTTGCATAAGTGTTTGTTTTATGAAGTAGGATATAAAATCTTAGATGTTTTAATGTATAAATCGCTTTCTCTTCAGCAGGAGGTTGATTACTAAAGCCTCAACTTGCACGTCCAGACAAAGCCTCGTGTTTAACTTTGGATATGGATGGTTTGTACAACTGAGGTTGTGTATTTGTTAATTTGTAAAGTATATAGTAAACGTGTTACAAATATAAATTAAATACAAGTTAATAATAATTATATCAAATTTTAGTAGAAATTTTTGTTTTTAACAATCTTTCTAAAAGTGAACAGAAATTTCAAACTGTAACAAAAATCTTATAATCTAAATAGATCTTCACTCTGCAAGTCAGCGAAACTTCTTGAAATATACTTTAAGACTAACTTTTATTTAACTTCTATAGGTCGAAGTTCCAGCAGACGTCGACAGCTGGAGAAAGAGGCCAAGGTAGTACCGCGGCAATCCGCGGCATATTTAGAACTGGCGGCGGCACACAAACACACCTACCCAAGCACAGCACAGCTGCAGCAAGCATACAGACACTCCGAGGTACGATTCGTATGCAAACGAGGAAGCGAGTGGTGTTGCGGTTCTGTGTGAGGTGGTAAAGGGGGATGAGGGAATTTTCCTCTGAAAACCACCTCTCCCACCATACAGCCATAACCTGATTCCGCTGAGAGAAGCCCGCTGTTGTGCGTTTTGCGGACGTGTGCTACTTGTGATTAGACCGGCCCGCCAGCGCAAGTCATTACCCCGGGACACGTCCTCCAGGACGCGTCTTCTAGAGCACGAGGTGTTGTCATCAATGGTAGGATTACCGGTTACCCTCGCCAGGTCCGTTGGGACGACACACTCGTCGCATAATCGAGCGTTTGAACCCCTCTAACACCTTATTCCAGAAGCGGGCGCAGCGCCTGCAACATCAATATGTATTTAGGCTTTAGATGTGATCATGCTGGGCTAGCAGTCTTATCAGCTTAAGAATAATATTTTAAGTTTCTATACGAGCAGGCATTAATCACAAATAAACTAATGTTACTGTTATTAATTGTTACGGCGTTTAAAGTACTACAGAATAGCCATACACAATGATGGAAAACACTGAGTGAGTGAGTCAGAGATTTTGGTCAGCGCTCAACATGGAGGTTTTCAGCGCTGGTGAGAGGTGGAGCGCGCCGGAATAAATGGGCGGGGAAACAGGACACCTCCGAGAAAACCCACCAACCAGCGGCATTGTCAGGCACGATTCCTACATGCGAAAATCCGAGAACCGACCCCGCCGGGAATCGAACCCGGATCGCCTTGGCGGGAGGCGAGAGGCCTGACCTCTCGGACACCGCGGATCCTAACACTGAGGATAGAGCAAGTATAAGCGAGGACTACGCACGGCCTGAATCAAGAGGGTGTATTTCTTGTCGTGCCGAAAATACTAGTTTTAATACCACATCTTGAAAAATCATGTGGGTGATTCACAGTAGCGCGATGGACGCGAGCGACACGAAGACACGATGAGAAAAATAACTTTTGAATTAATTAACGTCAAGGCATCTGTGACGTCAGAGCGATGTGATGCGAATCACGAACAGAAAGTACTTATATTTTATTCCCGTGGCTAACGCGACAAATTAAATTTTGTAGGCCTACCTATTAATTGGTGAAACTGTTCAGATAATAGTGAATTGCATTTATTTATTTTACGGCAGATTTTACTAAAAGAAAATCATAACCATTTTAAGAAAACGTGTAACTGCGACTATATTTCTCATATTTGGAAATACCACTGGGTATTTAAAATATTATTACAAATACACGAAAAAAAATTGTAATGCTGTATCCATCTATGGCTGTCGTACTTGAGGTTAGCACGTAGCGGCAAGGAACAATTTACGTTTAATATTATGTTGATTTATTTCATTCGGAAGGCAGAGAAGTGTTCACAATAACGAGAATGTTTTGTGTCACATCGCGCAATTTGCGTAGCGTCCGTCGCACTATTGTGAATCCACAGTAACAGTTTACTATTTTTTCGTACATAATTGCTGCAAAGAGTTATAGGGCGGTTATTATAAGGTGATGGATAGAATATGTTTATAATTTAATTAAAAATTATAGATACGAAGAAAATTTTTTAGATTTAAATTGCTGTACGGTGTTTTCGTAGCATACAATTTTTTCGACGGTTTTAAAGCGGTGATCATGGAATTATATTCTATGCTATATAGTCAAACGAATACATCTAGATTTTTGTTCCTCAAACCTAGTTGGCATATTTTCTGATGGCACGTATCAATATGAAATTTTAAAGTAATTTTAATGGGTCATTTGCTCTTTGAAAACATATTAACATAGTTTGCATTTTTTTTTTTTTTTTTTTTAAGTTTTAATAGAGAAAGATAGTATAGACAAGTAGAGCAAGTTTCGCATATAAGTTAATCACGTGTCACATTAAAACACTGCAAAGTTAAGAAAGGATTATAAGTGGCGTTATCCGTTCAAAATCCTTTATTGGTAGTTCTAATTATTATGTAATTTATTTTACATAAAATTATCGGAGCATGTTGCGTGTGAGAAATGGCTCGCAGATAGAATAAGTGTTTAATTAATTTAATTCGGTCGAAGAACTTTCGTTCGTGTTTTTAATTAGGTCAGAAATATACAGCTACTTAAGAGTTAGTGGACGCTAGCATTTTTTGTTCGAGGCACGGAAACGGGAACGGCTATAAGTCGAATATAACACGAACGTCAAACACCTCATCACCTCTAGGCGCGGAGGACTGAACAAGCGCGCATTGTATTCGTAGAAACCGTTGTTCAACGAGACTTCAAGCGATGACGTTATTCTCTTAATGTGGAAGTGTGAGGTAAAGTCCGATTCAGGTTTCTAGGATTTAGTTTTCCGATTTTGATTGATATTTTCTCAGCTACAGCAACGTGAAAAAGTCGTATTTAGCAGTTTTGAGGAGCTAGGGAATTATGCTTTTAATTAGCGGACGGCATTTTTGAAATCATAGGGACACAGTTTGAAGTGTGTCTTCTTTTCGTAGATAAACACACTGGAAATATTTCAATAGTTATACAAGAAAAAATACTTTCCGTACCACGATACATCACGTCTCACGCGCCAGGTCCACTCTTAAAGTTTGCTGGTTGCTGTCCACGTTTCCGTGCACTGACAGTAGCCTACATATCTTTATAAACGGCTTGCAATTTTACCCTGCTACAGCTGGTTTGCGTCGTCAGCTAAGAATTCTGTAGTGTTTGGACAGAACATGATAAGTTCAAAAACACAGTTTTGAGAAAAACACGTTTTAATTTTCAATCTTATATCTTAAATCACACATCAAGCTCAAACACACAATATAATTGAAATACAATTCAGTATTACTTAATTTAACAATATGTTTAAAAAAATGCGCAAATATCTGTGTACAATATGTCTTATTAAATTAAAAAACAATTAATTAAATGAACTTATCATATTTTGACCAAATGTCAGATCACATATCATATCTTGACCAAATGCTTGATCACAGTAACACTAGTAGCATGCTAGTAATATTGTGACAATTTAATTATTTTGAAACAAAACACAGGTTCAATAAACTCCAACAATGAAAGTACACCACTACACTTCTAAGCCATGATACATAGGGTCCATAAACTCCAACAGTAAATACAGATCACCAAACTTCTAAGCCAGTCCTCATCACCACCACCATCCACTTCATCTCTAACATCCACAGAACAATAAAGTCCTTTGTAAATGCCAAGATACACAGGGTCAATAAACTCCAACAATGAAGGTAAATCACCACACTTCAAACCTAAGCCAGTCATGTTGAGTCCTAATCACTACCATTCACTTCATCTTTAACATCCACAGAAGAGCCAAGTCCTTTGTAAAATCTATGGTACACAGGATAAATAAACTCCAACAATGAATGTAGACTACTACACTTGCAAGCCAAGGCACTAGGGTCCGTAAACTCCAACAATGAATGTAGATCACCACACTTCTAAGTCAGTCACGTAGAGTCCTCATCACTACCACTCACTTCATCTCTAACATCCACAGAAGAATCAAGCCATGATAAACAGGGTCATTAAACTCCAACAATGAAAGTAGATCATCACATTTCTTCTTTGGAATCTTCACTGGAGTATCATATGCAATTGGAACATCCACCACAGACAGTCGCCCTCTTCTCCTGAGACAGCATGATCTGAAAGTTTCCTCAATGTTCAGAGAATATTTGAACTGGAATACTCCATATTCTTTAGTGATACACAACCAAAAAATACTGTGCCAAAGAAACGAAATATTTTTTGCGTCCACTGTTCTCTTCACAAAAACATCCTTCAAAAGGCTTGAAAAAGAAAAGAAATATTTTTGAAGCATTGGGATTACCGTGAAATGCTTGCCTGACATTCGTACAACCATCATCCAATCTTGTGGAACTGCTGCAGTGCCATTATGGCGCTTCTTAGCTCTTTCAACTAGAGCGTGATCCGAATCACACTCCAGATGTGTGCGTCCTGGAACTAAGTACTTGTGATTTATCTCTTTCAAGGTTTCCTTTCTCTGAAGAACTGTATTATACATCAAAGGTACCATCATGTTTCTGTTTTGACCTGAATATGTATCCGAATAGATAATAACACATTCAAAAGAATCTGGAAGGGCCAATAAAAATTTAATCAAACAAGAAGCCATTTCATTTTAGCCCCTTTGGGTAATCCCTTCATGCCACATGTAACAGAAGGTTTTTCCTGTTGTACAGTTTCGAATAGTAAAGTTATAAGTCCATAACTTCCGTTTGTAAAATGAAACACTGCATTTTAAGTCTGGAGTTGGTAAACATTGCTGGAAATCACACACACATAATTATTATGTTATAGATACCACTGATAAATAACTTACGATGCAAAGTGGTACGATTTCTTCAACAGCGGCGTATATATTATTTTTCAAGATAAATAATGAACATGTATCCAGCATATCCGTTTTCAATAGTTCGCCAAGAGACACACGTGGATAGTTCATTGCCTAATAGTAAAGTTGTAAAGTTGGGGGAAATCCATTTATGTAATATAGGACGAAGTTTTAGGAGTTTATCAATACTGCAATCCTATCGTTATTTCAACGGTTAGTAGCCTACTTTCTAGACGGAATTATAAATGATGATGGATAAAACTCAAACTCTGTGTTAAGGGGCTTCCCAACCTGTGCTTCAAATGCGTTGCGGCGATTTACGACTATTCTTTTTTTGACTAATCAATTTAACGTGCATTATATTTGAATATCTACGAAAAGAACACACGTATCAAATTAGGTCGCTATAGTTTCAAAAATTCGACACGTTTATTATAAATATTATTTTCGGGCCCCTAAAAAGAGCCACAGATGGGTTTTCGAGACAGTAGTATCTGGAAAAATAACAACCTGATAGTAATAACACAATTATAGAAACAAGCGTTATACTTCGAGCTATGCCGACCATAAATAAAATAATGTGGTCACCACCTATAAAGTCCCATAGTAAAAAGGATAATAGCAAAGCACTGCACGCCAGCTGAGTGGCTTGCATGGAGAGGCGATAATGCATTACTTACGTCGGTCAACGGCGACCTTACCACTCCTGCCTCTCACACTCAAGTCCTGCCTATTTAGGGAGGCAATTTAACTCACTCTTGCTTGTATCCTTGTATCGCTATCGGGTTGGTACTGCATTAACTTGGTTGCGCCATCAGAAATCACACTGTTTTATTGTTTTCTCTGGTAGGTTCTTCAGTTAATCGTTAATTTTTTGTTTATTGTATTTGATCATCTATTGAAGGAAAAGTTACCATGCCTACTAATCAATTCAATTAAAGCCTTGCTCTCTTGATTGTACTGTTTTTGCATTAATTATTATTACTATTTTAGGTTTAAATGAGAACAGATATCAAAAATATGTTTGGGTAGTTTTGTTTAAATAAATTTTTTTTGAGGTGATATCCTATTTTTTTCAAACAATAAATCATACAGTTTCGAACTAACCAGAATTTTGTTACTTACATAATTAACTGAAAAAACTTAATATTTACTATTAGAATACACTACTTTGTGGACATACGCCATTGCTCATGTGTATATCCACAAACCGATATATTCTAATATTAAACTCACATTGCAACAAGCATTTAAAAATCTCATAGTATTTACTACCTTGAGAAAATTTGTTAACATGGAGAAGACGATTTTAAACAAAATTGCCAAACATATTTTTGACATCTGCTCTCTTTCAGTGATAACTAATTAATATCTCTAAGAAGTAGCAACATGAGAGCCTGTCCTGAATAATAAACAAACACAAGTTACAGTTGTTCAGTCGGTTACAAAATTTCGGACTTTAAGATTTTACTTTGTTTGAAAAAAGTACCTAATTGAAATGAATTTTGAATAAGTTATCTTTACAAGTACTAATTAGTATATAATGTTTTAAGTTTTGTATAGCAATTGTTTGTTTACTCGCGTCTTAGAATTTGTGTGCTTGCTAATATCAAAAATAATCCCACCTAACTCAATAATGTTTGCTATTAGTACAAGTTTTAAACATGGCGACACGATCAAAATGCGTTGACAGGCATAACAGAAAGAAGTACACAGAAGTTGTAGGAATTCTGAGTATATCAATGTGAAATTCCTGTAAACAAATTTATTATTTTGTTAACGATTATCCCTGTGTAATAGTTTTGCATTTTCTGTTCTCTGTAAATTACAAATTTGAGACTGTTTTGCGCTCAGTTTGGCATAGGATTATTCAGTTCGTAGGCTAAAGTTGGAAAGTAAGCTCACTTTAACGTTTAAAATTGCCATTATTAGAAATCTACGAAGGATATTCCTGGATTTTAAATAAAAAACAACTATTTGGCAGTAAAAATCATACTCGAAAAGACAGGAAAACAAAATATACTATCTCAGTTAGAATAACGGATGTGTGTAAAATGTTCCTGTCATAACCAAATTATATTAAGAAAGTGAGTTTGGAGGTGAAATCGTCATCAGCCCAAACATTGTAGAAAATAACGTATATTGCCTGCCAACTATATTTTTTAACTTTACTTGAACTTTGTGCTTAGAACAATAGGAAATTATTCAGAATATTTAACTCGAACGTATACTAAAAAAAGTCCAGATAGTTGTAGTTGTCATTCATTCTTTGTAGAATGGTTGACACTGGGTGGTGAGCAAACTATGGGCAGAAAATATTATATCCACTTTGAAATGCTGATGACTGCCCTTTGCTCTGTAGCATAGGACATTAAGTAAGTAATTTTTCCACAACTAAGCTACATTAAAGATTGTGAGTGAGAGATTTTGGTCAGTGCTCAACTTCGAAGTCCTTAGAACTGGTGAGGGTTAAAGATTGTGAACGTTAGGGTTAATTGTGCAATATGTCTTATAGTTACAATGTTTCTATTACTAGTTATTCAGAATATGTATCGACAATTTTTGTCTTCGACATACGATACTTTTCAATGTTCCCGCTACGGCGATGCACAGTTGTAAGAAACAGGACTCGCATTCGGAAGGATTCGTGCTCGATTTCAAGACCCATCATATTGATTACGTTTTCTAGCGCTTTTCCAAAATCACGCCATGCGAATACTGAGGTGATTCAGTAATATAAGCCGTGGCCACATTCCTTTGTGGTTCAGATCATTTTAACCGCTGGTTTGTGATGTGATTGTTGTCAAAGAGATTATACACTGCGTACTTAAGGTAATGATATTTCATTTATTTCAAATAATCGCAAATAACTGAAATTTTTTTTAACCAAAAGCTCTGAAAAAATTTGAGACTTTGTACAGTCATACAATACACAATTTTGTCAACCGTTTTTTTTTTTTTTTTTAATAATGTACCGTTTACTAGCAAAAAATTATTTTGCATAATTTTGGCTTATTTTAACAACAAAATGTGTTCTATTTCAGGGGCAAGAATCTAAAACTCCGCTTGGTGTATTGCAACAGAAAAAACCATATACAAACGTTGATACATAAGTTTTAAACTGCCAGAAAGAATTTTAGATATGTGTACTAATTTTCGTTTAAAAAAATACTTTCGAAACCACTGCTAAACTAAAGTGCAAGGCCTTAAGGTGGCCGTCTGCCATGGCCGTCGAATGTTCCGCAGAGCTTCGGCTGTTATGAGTTTATTCTAAAATCGTGCATAGGTGATGTATGCTTAGAAACATAATGCAGTGAACGCTATAAGTAGAGCCACGATTTTATGGCGAAAAGATTTTTGCTACATTTGGTTTCGATGCGTCATGTGTAGGGACCGGAAGTTTTCGCGAAAAGATTTTTGCAGCACTTTGTGTCAGTGCCTTACGTGCACACCTGCATCTCTGCTTTGTGGTCAGTGATTGGATGCCGTAACATACAACGTCTGGAGGTTAAACCCGCAAACCACAGACGTGACGTGTCGCAGTTATACATGTACTGATTGGCACAGTCAAATGAATAATAACTCTGTACAAAAACACACTGCCAATAATCATGAAGTTGAGCTGCAGGTGTACACGTAAGACACTGAAACAAAGTGGGGCAAAAATCTTTTCGCGAAAACTATCGGGCCCTAGTCATGTGCACACCTGCAGCTCTGCTACATCGTCTGTGGTTGGATGATTTTACTCTCAATCGCCTTTTCAAATTATAGACGTACAGACTCACAATAATCTTATTCTAATTGGTGCAGTCAAATGAGAAACGTGTCTGAACAAAGCCACGCTGCCAATAACCTTGAAACAGAACTGCCGATGTGCACGTGAGTCACTGAAACAAAGTGGGGCAAAAATCTTTTCGCGACAAAATCGTGGCCCTAGTTATAAGTTATATACCCAATCCACGTCTTACATTTACCTCTTCCTTCGCCGAAAATGGCGAGTATTGGTGTTTTTGAGGGCACTTTTGCCAATGTCTAGGGACCCTTGTTTTTCGCGAAAAGAATTTTGCCTCGCTTTGTTTCCGTGCCTTACGTACACATCTGTAGTTCTGCTTCGTGGTCAGTGATTGGATATTTAACTGTCACGAGCCTTGAGATTCTACCGGCAAATCACAGACGTGTGGTGTTGCAGGAAAGTTTTTGTAATTGGCTCAGTCAAATGAGATACGGTTCTTCACACATACATGCTGCCAATAACCATGAAGCAGAATTGCAGATGTGCACGTAAGGCACTGAAACAAAGTGGGGCAAAATTCTTTTCGCG
>PNEQ01108141.1:0-76042 GCA_003012365.1 Medauroidea extradentata
CGATGTAATGAACGGTTCAAGAGTTATATGCGAAAAACTGTTTTAGCCGCCATGTTTTTCAAAATGGCGGCCGTTGCCGAAGTCGGATCGATGGGGACTTTTAGTAAGTTAAAAAGGGGCGTGAGAAGATGGTCTCCACAAAAATTCAGCTTTCTTGGAATTAATTCCTCACTTTATGCTAATTTGACTGGACTAATACGGGCTCGTGTGTCTACAACCGTGTTGCCTTCATGCGCGGGGCGCGAAAACTGCGTTCAGTGATTCAGTCGTTAGCTTTTTCCTACGGGACTTTAAGCCGTGACCCAATTTTTTGTTACGGAAAGTGCGTAGTAAAGTCCAGATCAAGCTTCTCTGTTTTTATTTTACAGTTCCAGTTGGTATTTTTTACGTGACGGCAGTCTGGAAAAAAAAAACCGTTTTTGGCGATTTTGAGGTGCCTCGAAGCCATGTTTCTAAGCATGCTATCTATAGAGAAATATAGTATTAAATGTTTTTTCTTTTAATAGTAAATACATCGTGTCCTCTGAAATCCTGTCTATTGGACATTTTGATAGGAACACAGCGGACAGAAAGTGGCCCTTATAAGCAGGGCCGGATTTGCCACTAGGCCCGGGCTAAAGGCGCAACTTTCACAAGGGCGCACTTATATCGAGGAGAACATTCCATCACTATTTTTAAAAGTACCATTGTGGCGACGAGTAAAAAAAAAATGTTTCATTGGCTTTACGTTTGGTACTGTTGACTTATTATATGCTGTCACTCTTAGTTTTATCTGTTCTATGGCCTATCCAGCTAATTATTTTAAAATAATTGTACTACAATTAAGATTAATTATTGTGTTATTACTATGGTTATGCATAGCAAGAGGACAGAGCAGAGTACCTTAAAAATAATGTGGTGTTTAAAGCGGGTAAATGGCGCCAGTTGTTAAGGAAGGATGGAAAAGAGAGGCTGCACAATGATGGAACCATTTCATGAACTATCTGGTTGTAATGCGCTCGCCTAGCTGGTGTTGGAATTCTGCAATCAGAGTACTTTGACGGAATATTTTTTCTAGTTCAATGTGTTTTTGCTGATCATATGTTTATTTTGGTCTAGTTTATTTCCAAACTGATTTGTATTAATTTTTTCCATAAGTTTTGAGACTGTTAAGATAACTAGTGCCTAAAAGTACTATGAAATGAACTAATTACAAACGAAACAGAGTAAAATGACTACAGTATAGCTACTCGTAAGGTTGCCTGCACAGTAAAAAAACTGTCAGAACATCAGCCTAGGCTTTACAACAATAACGTCGCAGGTCATTAAAGTTGTCTACATTTTCCAAATAGCTGAGCGCACTACAGGGATAAATTTTTATGAGGAGATTGTTCCGTGTGAAACAACCTGCGAAGACTTGTCATGTTTTACAAATTTTGTTTTGTCGCACTTGTGTGTAAAATGTACAAGAACTGCGTTGTATGTTTACAATAATTTTGTAAATATACATTCATATTTGTATTTTTCAAACATTCCCCGTAAAGTACAAACACGTTCTTACGGTGTGGTCTGGCGGACGGGAAAGCTCACCTTCGCCGAACAGTGAGGCGGAAACTCGGCCACATCTGGTAGGCGGGACTTGCCCACAGTTTTCAGGCTCGCTGTGATGTTGCAAGCCTTCGCAGGGAGATTAAGGTCAGAGGTCAACAACCCAGGCAGGTTTTCCACTGAGCAGCTGCCGGAGTATATATCTGCCAGAGGAAGCTGTTCTTCATTTACCTATTGTATTCCGCAATGAGTAATGCAAATAGCAAATGATATATACTTCATAAATTGAAACTCCAAGAAAATTCGCTGTCGTCAAGTAGTATTCAAGCGTATCTTTTATAAATTCAATAATTGTGTAACTGCGTTCCCATTGGCTTTTAAAAGCCTGCGTAACTAAACATGCTGAATTTTTATGAATTTATTCCTGATTCAAAACTTGGTAAGATTTATTTAAGAGTATTTCAAGCATAGCTAGTTACATTACCTTTAATTACTCAAATGATGTTTGATATTTTAAAGTGTAGTTATGATATAGCCCAATTCAATATTTAAGATAATACTTCTAGTACTAGTTCATTCCGTAAATACGGACCTAATCGTAAAATGATCTGTTTCAATAAATAGGCATTGCCGGTAATTTGTCACACGCTTCGGTTATTAAACAAAAATGGATAACTTTAGCAGAAGGGGTGACACAGCTTCTTAACGACATCTCTCACGCAATCAATACATTTGCAACTTAATGTCGCAGAAATAAGATTGTACTTTTTGTGTGTCCAATTTGGATTAAACTATCTTCAGTAATTTTTTATATTTCTTTTTGATAGAAACTCGCAGTTTTGACTGAATGTGTATGTTAATACAGTTTTGAATATAGTTGATTTAAAATCAGTACCGTAAATTGAGGTTACTTTGCACCTCCCATGGGTAAATTTGCATCACCAGATTTATTTCAATCTATGTGAGAATTCAGAGATACTCGTCACGTTTAGGTACTGTTAATAAAGCTATGAATGCTAAAGTCTTACACAATTTGGGATTCTGCAAACCTGTACTTCAAACAAAAAAAAATTTGGTCCAAAGTAACCCTATTACGGTATTATCCGTTAGATTATAAATTCCGTTAGTTTGCTGTAATAGTTTTAATAGATCTTCACGATAACTTATGTATTTTGTTAACACTGAAAACACTGCTTAGACTGAGCAGCGGTTAATGGTTTTCTTAGTCAAAAAATACAAAATAAATGTGTTCAAATTTTTATTTATGTTAAGTTTAATCATGCTAACAGAAAATAAGACTGTTAACATTTGTTTAAATAATACAATTGCTTTACAATGTGCAGTGGTAAATTAATAACTTTTGGCACTATCTGCTACCAACAAACGGCATCCCTTTAGCCTACTTCTGTAATCTATTTTTTTTCGTAACGTGCGGGGACCTGTAACATCGTTAGTTTACATCTGCCCACAAATAGTCAACAGGTGTGTGTGTACGCTAACAATACTGTGTGCCTAAAGTTTGGTTGGCATCGTAGCTAGCATACAGTATTCTTGTACACGGCGCACGAGTGTCATTCCACGTCACTCTATAAGTTTTTACGTGACACAGCTAAACGCATTCTGATGACGTTTATCTACAATAAAAAAACTTCTATGATTTTTATAATATTACAATTGCAGTACGTTAATTTGTAAACATGTTTTGGGGTCCCTCAAAATGGCAAAAACATTTTTTAGACTGCTGTAACTGTAACAAAAAACTAACATAGAAGCAAGCATTATCCTTTATATCACAGCATCAATAAACATGCATTCCACACATCAACACTGTGGATGAAACAGTTTTATCTAAAATGTATATTTTTTGCAACAAGCTGTTATATTTTTTGTCTAAATAAAATCTGGATCTAAAACTATCGCCAAGGTAATGATGATATTTGTACACGCGACATTTAAAAAGTACTTGCTTTTCCAAGTCGTTCACGGAAATCAATACATTTTGAAATTGTAATAAGTAAGGCAAACCTAAAGTCGGTGGTAGTAAACTTAATTTTAAAATTTTTGAATTCACTGTCGATATAAACTTTGAGTGAATAACCGCACATTTCAATATATTGCTACCTGATCAGACCACTCGCCTCCCTCCTACGCGATCCGGGTTTGATTCCTGGTGAGATCTTTCCTCTGATTTTCGCATGTGGGAATCGTGCAGGACGATGCCATTGGTTGGCGGGTATTCTCGGCGATCTTCCACTTCCCCCTTACCTTCATTCCGGCGCAGCTCCTTATTCACCTCATGTCACCCCTCACGAACGCTAAAAACCTCTTATGTCATGCGCTGACCAACATCTCTCACTCTCTAATTAAATTTGTTTATGTAACAAGTAACGCTATAAGCATCAACATGACAGCAAGCCAACAGTTTTCATCACACAATATTTTACTAAGATATTCTCAAATAACGGGACTTTAGCTATCAAAATTTGGATACAACGCATTCTCACATCCAACTGAAAAAATAATAATTTGAAAGTAAATTACGTTTGGGGGAGGAATGAAGATAAAATTATAACTGTGTTTGGTACATACCCAGCAATACCTTTTGATTTTCAATAGGTTTATATGCCTATACAAACCAAGCTGGCGCAACATCACATCTAATATTTTAAGTTGATTGTTGCGGGAGCTGATATTCACACGTGGTATATGCCCTACACAGTGCCAATACTGATTCTTTTTCATTTTCGATTCCGCAATCGGAGTCGGCAAAGCAAAGTCAAGCAGTTTTGGCTTTACGTATTTGGAAAACTGAACGCTTACAAGTCAAATGCAAGATTGTCGTTTACCGAGATCCAGTAAGTTTGTCATTTTTGGTGTTATGAAAGGTGTTCATTAATAAATATAGAGATATTATGCAGTACTCGGATATCATAAAAAAATTGTATCATGACGTGTCTCTTTAAAGTAATCGGGAAAGTTTGTAAATTTATTCCAGCGTTCGTTAGTAAACTGTAAGTTGCATCAATAAATGGCGTTGCCTTATTTTTTCAAGTATTTACAAATATGGTCGATGGTTTAATGATTGGGGCATATTTTCAAAATATTTACGCAATATGCGTTTTATTTTAAACATATAATTATTTCAATTTCGAAAGACTCTGTTTACTTTAAATTGTAATTTGTATTGCGTGATGAGTGAGTCAGTAAAGGGACGAAATGAAAAAGAAAATGTAAAATTATTCAATTAATCTCCTTAAGACCTTGCGCCTTTGTTTCAATTTTTTTTGCAATATTTATTTGTTTTTAAGCTTAAACGTAAGTAGATATCACAAATCTGTTTTAAAAGTTTTGTTTAAAAATTTGTTTGCAAAGATTCTTTTTTTTTTTTCGAACAAAATGGATTTTACAGTTTCGACGTATTGCTGGGTTATCGAATATTTAAACATACATTGCATTTACTGCCAAACAGATTTTTAGATATCTTCTCTCGTTTAAGTTTAAAAAATTTATCATCGCGAAAACAATACAGATAAGATTGCCTTAAGGACGCCGCCTAACACGCGTTTCATGTGCCAGTTGTGTACGAAAAGAGGTGAAGCTAGGCGAAAGGGTTTTGCGATCATTTTACAACGAGGCCTTAACAGCCGATGAAGATAAAATGAAGCGAAGGTACACGACACAACAACCATTACCTAGTCGGGATTCGAATCCAAGACTATGCTGCGCAGGCTGGCGTATACGAAAAATAAACACTTCAGACAGGGACGAAATGACACCGTTAAGACATCATGTTCATTAAAAACACTGTATCTAAGTCCTCCAACATAGTTAAAAACGGTCTTTTCAGACTGCTGTGCTTTAAAATGTACTTACCGCATGTTTGTGAAACTCAAGTACAAACAAGCACTGAACTTTGCTACAGACTTTCTACTAGTAAAATTATGTGATCACCGCTTAGTCCCGTAGTAAAAATGGATCGACAAGAATCTTGCACGCTAGTTCAGCGCTTGAAACGTTGCAGCGATGTGGCATTTGATGAGCCATTCAAGGTCACCTTACAGCTCCGTCACTTCAGAGCTTATAACTCGTAGGTAGGTAGCTGTAGCTGAGTATTCTAGCCACGTGAACGTACTTAAAGCCTTTACCTACGGTGTTGCCAGAGATGACAAATACATTCAATATAGCCAAATCCTACAACATAAATGATATACGAATTTTATTCCCCGATTTTAGTAAAAAAAAAAAATTAATTAGTTGTAGACGAAAGCTAGAGAAAGTAATTATTTTTTGCATACTTTAAAACATTCCATGCTGTACTTAAACAATCATTTAACTTTAGACATTCAAAGGTGTCACCTGAAAAGGTCACCGTGCTCTTGTGCAAAACGTAGGAAATAACGGGTTGTATGTTTAATACATTTCTGAAATTAGACAGTTTTATTGTTAATTTTAGAATTTTTTTAAATAGAAAAATATTTTTATTGGGTTACATTAAAAACATGCAAATTTTGACTTTGAAATGCCACTATGGGAAAACTAGCTGAACTATTATTTTTGTAGGAGAATAATGTACTCCCGTGTAACGTTTACAAAACTAACATTGTTTCATACATATATAATATATATGTATATATTCTATACCTCCACGACTTAGTCGTATATGGGGTCAAACAGAACGAAGTAAATAAATGAATAAATAAAATATAATTACGATTTTTTCACTCTGGAACGGCCATAAGGAAAGAAACGTGTTATGCAGTTTCGCTAGATAAATGATTCAAAGGATTCCGTTAGGCTAATGTCTTATTCAGTATTTGGGCTGTAATGGCTAAATATGTAATAATAAATCGGCAACCAAAATAACTTAGTACACATTTTAAAAATCCAAGATGGCGGCGTGTGGTCGACACAAAATTCATGTCCAGGCTAGTCGGTGATGGGAATATTGCATGCCATGAGGTAAGTGCTGACTGTGCAAGATTCAGAATCAATAGCCGCGAGTTTCCAAGCCCCGAGTGTATGAAACATCTGCAGGTAGGTGGAACCCTTAATGACCTAACAGTTTAGCTACAATGACCTTTGAGGGAGAGTGACAGCAGCCTCAGTCATTTATGTCTTTCGTACAGGAAACGAGAACGTTGTGAAAGTCCAGAGTTCGATCCCGACTGGATGGACATGCATCTGGTAATCGTGCCGGACGATGTTGGTTGGCGAGTTTTCTAGGGGATATCTCGTTTCCCTCTACTCCCGTCCAAATTCGTTCCGGCGTATTTTGGGTAAATTTATGAAACTTTTACCTAACTGCGGAAAAAAAACACACATTAATAGAGTTTTACACATAATAAACATGTGTTTGCTGTTTCGGTTTTACAGATCTAATTGCATTTAGAAAATTCATACAGTCAAACCTCTTTAATACAAACCTAAAGGGACCAAAATTTTGGCTCTTTGTAAAAACTAAAACCTTCAAATGATTCTAAATTTTTGGTCACTCTATTTATCCCCACAAATTAAACAGTTTTTTTTTTCACCACAATGACTTCCTTTTACTTGAGAACTTGATACTGCATGGTTTAATGCATAAACAAAATTTTTATTAAACATTAAAGTAAATATTTCATTTCTTGTCCCATTCCAAGGGGAATAAAAATCACTTTGTATTAATTAGAACCTTGTATTAACAGGGCTTGTATTAACGAGGTTCCACTGTACTACTTTCTTAACTGCAGTTACAGTTGTAACAAGTGTAGCTGCAAACAAATATTTATGATGTATTGACTTTTATCAATATGTATTCTATTTGGCAGTTAGGTTAAAGTTCCACAAATATACCCAAAATAAAAGTTGTGATACAAAATTCAAAAATTCTAGATGGCCCTGACCAAAATATCTTTACTCGCGTCGTGAAATTCGCACTCCGGTGGAATACAGGAAGAACGGCGTCACTTCTTCCTCGAGGTTCTCTCCTTGTGTCCACTTACGGTGACTGATGACCTTGGCACGAATTGCGCGGAAATGCACGTCCATTGTCAGCGGAGATTGTTGTGCCAGACTGTTGTGAGAGTTTAGCTTGGTGACAGCGCAGAGGTTCTCAGACGATGCTGACGCTGCACTTGTGCAAGTGTTGGTTACTCTGCACGCATTCAACCGTCGTCTTCATATATAACAACACTGAGAGCCTGCAACTATTATTGGCCACATGGTCGCGTCTAGTTGAGGGAGGGGAGGGGGGCAAGAGCAAGCGGTACATTTGCCGTGGGCCTCACATTTCAACTCTACATATATATATATATATATAAAATATATGTGGGCCAACAACACGGAGTATTAATTTAGCTTTGTACAAACTGCATTTTAGTAACTTCGTTATTTCTGCTTTGCTCTCATTATAATATATATATATATATATATATATATATATATATATATATATATATATATATATATATATAATGTAATATTTCGGTGTGAACTCAATACATTTTATTGTGGTACCTGTAACTGTAATGTTTATATTAGTGACTACATGCCAATAAAAAGATAAATATGCCTTTAAAATTATCACTGCTACTTAAAAGGAAAATACAGGGGGAGGGGGGGGCTCCGTTATATGTCACCCCGGGCCTCGCTCACGTTCTCATAAAATGGCCCTGATTGGCTGCTACAGACCATAGACGGGACGTATTAAAAGGTACGCATTGTGCGAACAAAAGTTACATGTTCCAGCCTGCGTACTTTGTAGTGTAAGTCATAAATTGTGCGGAGACGATTCTATTTTGTGCCTATGTTCACACATTTTTTGTTCCTCTACAAAATATTGACATGATATATCTTAACACACTGTATAGGCACAAGTTACAACTGGCGTGCAGTCGTCTCGCCGATAGCTCACCGATGAGATTATGCAACTTTATGGCGAAAAATTAATGTAAAGAGATATTGTATACTGTCAGGAGTGCAGCCAGGGGTGGGGGGACGTTTTGGTGTTATAAATCTCCCCCCTCCCCAACCAATAAGCAAAAAATATTAAAAATCATATCAAAATATTAAAAAATATTTTGGCTAGTTTAATATTCAATATTCTGTTATGGAAATTTGATAAAGTAACACTATTTTGCACCTTGAAATCTAAATTTTCCCGGGGAGGGATCCCGGTTTAATGGGGCAACTATCTGTGAAAAGTAGACACTTACAAACAGGCCTATCATTGGTTAGATCCTAGCTTAGCTTCGAGCACACTGGAGGGAAAGGAAGTCGTTGAGCTTAGTAGTGTCCGTTTTGGCGGTTTGAAATTATGCTAGGACTTTAGAAGTCCAATGGCTAATCTTTTCTCTTTAGAGAATTTATATTTTTCTGACACTTCTTATTATAAATGTGGGAAGTAAAATTACCATCTACTTGGTTTTGCTCAGAATGTTGAAAGAAAGCGTTGATTACTAGACATTGAATTGAAACAAGCCTTGTACGCTGTTTTTTCAACTAAGTTCGGCATCGAATTCTTGGGTAACGGAACCAACAATAAAACATATTTTTTGTAGAAGAAAACTGTACATTAGATTTATATATAAATAATTTAACTCGACTTCACTCAAACATCAAGTCTTACAAGATTCATACATTGTATAGTATCTATCTGATAGCATATTATTATACTAATTCATCTGAATTATCATTATTATAACTAAAATAAGAATGTAGGCCTACATGTGAATTTCACGAGAACTACCTTTAAACGGAGAAACGTTTCTTATAACTCCAAATTGTAAAAAAGGAACTTTTTACTCAGGCTAACAACTGTTTAACATGCGTCCGAAATTATTAGCTGAAGAATCCAATATCAGTAATTTTATTAAATTTTTACGCTAATAGACTACCAGTGTTTTTTTACAGTATTCAAGAAATTTATTTTCTTACGCATGGAGGTTTAAAAAAAGTATTGGTTCATTTATCGTGGTTTGTGTGTAATTTGTTGTATTTTACTATGCATAGTAAATTTTTTATAGTTTATATTATAAATATGTCTCATGAAAGTTATATACGGTTTCTATCTTGGTATGTTGCTTATTTAATTTGTAATTAAATGTGACAAATTACATGACCTTGAGTTATACAAGTTGTTTTGTAGTATTAAAGGAATGATAAAAAAACATTGAGTAATACCTCGTAGTCTGCAAAGTTTTACGTACAAGACCGCTATAAAAATCATTAATTTTGTTAGTTATTGTTCTGTAGACAAAACTATCTTCAAAACTACTAACTTTAAACCCGAACAGCCAATGCATAGAGACGGTTTCACCAACCTCTCTTAAGCATTTAACATTTGTTAAAGAAGATTAAAACATGATTTGCAGTGTTAAATCTCCTGTTAATCCTCTTTAACAAATATTAAATGCTTAGTAGAGCTTGGTGAAGACGGGCCGTAGACTTGCATCGCACCGTTACCCGGCTCCCAGTTAAGTTCGCTCTAGTGCACCGGTGCGAGTAATTACCTTGGCCGCGAGATGATTGCCCCCTGTTCCTTGCAGTAGCTGCAGCCAGCGTGCATACAAGAACACAGTTATTACAGGCATTTGTTTATGTACTTCGTTCTACGTTTAAAGTCAGAGCTACAGTTATAACTGTTTTCACAGGGCTTGGGCCCGAGTTTCTCGGCTTTCGAGAGAATTATTTTTTAAAATGCATACGAGAGTCGATATCGTAAAATCGCTTCGTAACTTTTTTTTGCAAATTGGTTTTACTGTGCAATGTAATTTTTCGAGACAAACTGTATGCTGAGTAGAGCTAATTTATCCATGAAAAGGAATTTTCGTTAATTAACTAATTAGCAGCTATTTTGCAGTCTTCTGACTCGACAAAATTCGAGTACGCAGTTTAAATCAGCCATAACAAAGTAACGAAGCGATTTTACGGTATCGGCTCCCATCTGTGTTTTAAAAATAATTGTCGTTAAATGCAAAGAAACTCGGGCCCATGCCCTTAATAGGACCGCCTTGATAATTTAAAATTATAATTATAAAGCCTTAACATACTTAAAGAGAGAGAACGTGCTCAATACTTAATGTTAGTTACGTGTTGAACATGAATTGATAAATTTTTTCTGTATGATTTTCGTGTGTAGCTTTAATTTGTTCCTTTTTTCTTTGACTTAAGGGTGTTCACGTGGCAAAAATGCATAATTTTATATTTGTACGACACTGTGTTAGTTTTATATACGTTTGGAGTACATTATCTCTTACGAAAAAAAAATTTAGCTCGGTCTGTTTTCCCATAGATAAAAGCATGATTTAAAAATAAAAATTAGCATGTTTTAGTTCATACACCCCCGTAAAACAATCAACATAATGAAACGAAATAATTCAGAGTAAAACTGCATGTCACTGGCTAAGGCTTTAAGTATATATCAACCCATTAAAAAATGTTTTGTTTTATTTTTAAATAATTCTGAAATTTTGAATTTTTTTGGCTCATTTCAACATTTTTTTTAAATACAAAGATACTTTGTATTGGGTATTTATATACTTAATGCCCTTGCCAGTGACATGTACTTTCACTGTGAATTATTTTGTTTCATTATGTTGATTGGTTTCCGGGGGGTGTAAGAACTAAAAACACGCAAATTTTGACTTTGAAATGCCTTTGTGGAAAAACTGGCTAAGTACAAATTGTTGTAAGAGGATAATGTACTCGCAAGTAACGTCTCCAAACCATCACTGTTTCATACAAACATGAAATTATGATTTATTCTCCTCTGAAACGCTCTTAAGCAGTTCTAAGTCTTGCTACGTAATTTTTTTGTATTTTGTGATTAATTTTGTATTTCAAATGAAATCAGTTAACGTTACCACGAACATTATACTTAACAGTAACGAATCAGTAACAACTTTGTTATGATGGAGCGCAAGTATCTTCCACTGAACAAATAATTACCCTAATAGAAGCTAATATCAGGTGCCAATAGAATAAGTACCGTGTATCTAATAATATGGCAGGACGTGTTATGCGTCGTCATTTTCTGTAATTTTTGCCGCATGCACATGCGCCGGAACCCACACTTAAATTTACAGGTGTTTTACTAGCAACGAGTTTTAAAAATTGATTTTTAATGTCTGCATTAGCCGTAAACATGCAGTACATTCTGTTAAGAATAATGTTACAACACAAATTATAGCAGTTTTGTGAAAATGCTGTCATTGCATCGGGTAGAAGGGGGAGTCTATAATTGAGCAAGGAAAACCGGTTTTTCTATCAGGTTTTTCATTCTTACCTTATAAGTGACATACTAGCATTAAATTAAGTCCACATTCCAGTAGCAGCAAATTTTGAATCGGTGATAAATTAAGAATAATTCTGCATGATATTGACTTTGGGATCTTAAAGTGGTGACCCTATATTGTTATTATAGATGTGACATCCTGGTGCTCTTCTGAGAAACCATGAGAGTTTTGATAGCCCATGAGAGATAATGATCTCCTATAACTTAACATTAACCTTTTAAGCTTCCGAAACTGAGCACTTTACAAGTGGTTATTTTATTCAGAAGAATATATAAAAAAAACATTTCTGACGTATGTAAGAAATGAGTGATAGTACAAAGAAGAAAGAAATAAAAGATGAAAACGTATATGTATTTAAACTTCAACAGTCAAAATGTTCACACCATTATACTTTTACAAATAGGTGACATTTCTTTGATATATTTTCTTATCAATAAATGATAACATCGACATAGAATCACCAAGTTTCTCCAATTTTAAAACATTAAAAACTAAGTTTACATTTAAGAATTTACTTTGCTGACGCCGTAATTTAAATATTAAAGAATATGTCGAGAAATTAAAATAAATGTGACAGTTATTTAGGGGCTCAAAACCTATCCACCTTATCCATTTACCTGGCAATCCACATAATACTTAGCATTTACAATAATGTCCAGGAGCAGCTTCTTGCACACTTATGTCACTGTCCTAGTATGTATAGGGCCTACTTTTAAAAATTCACCTCACTCCCATGAGGATTTTAATTTGTTAATATATATAAACGACAACAAATAGAATGCGTACATTTTAAATTATGAGATTCGCAGAAGGAAGGCAGTGGGGAACCATGATCGTAGGGTGATCCTCGGCTAATAGCCCAGATGTCAACCCTGTGATGCCGTCGACTTCAACATAACAACGGAAATGGCGTAAATAAAAATGCACAGAGGTCCTTTTCAAATGTTTTTATTTGGCAAAGTTCCTCTGGTGGATCTGACTTTCGCTGCATTATACGATCGCCCCTCCAAGTAGGCGAGGGGCCGCGGTGGTCGAATGGTCAGACCATCTACCTCCCACCAAGGCAATCCAGATTCGATTCCCGACGGGGTCGGTCCCCGGATTTTTTTATGTGGTATTCGTGCCGGACGATGCCGTTGGTCAGCGGATTTTCTCGGGGATCTCCCGTTTCCCCCGCCCATTCAGTTCAGTGCTGCTCCATACTCACCTCGTGTCATCCCTCGCCAGCGCTAAAGACTTCGATGTTAAGCGATGACCAAATAATCTCTCTTTCTCTCTCTCCAAGTAGGCGACTGTGGCGCAGTGAGGTGGACCATGTTGGAACATCCTGAGTGACTCCCTCAATGTTCCCGTATAAGCTGTTCACTATAAACTGAACGTTCACCAAAACCTATAATAAATAAGAAATATATTTTATTGGGATCGCATATGTCAAGTTTTGAGCTTAGAGAAACGTTTAGACTGGTTTAGGACACTCGAATGTTGTCATAACAAATCTGGATAAAGTGGCTGCAAATAGACTGAAAGAAAATAATTCACTTTATCATGAACAGCATATAGTCCGGAAGGCCGGTTTGATAGATTTCGTACCAAGCCCAGGTGTAAATGCAGTACGGTGACAGACTCCCACAGTTTGCGAGTGAGTTCTTGCTTATTAGAAATGAAATACACAACGTGTTCCCCGCCTTCTGGCAGGGTTACATTGTTTATGAGAGAAGACCGGGATGAAGGTGAGTCCGGTTGCTCGACTAGCGAGACATGGCTGTCGCCTGCCGGCCAAAGAATGGTTGAGGTGATGCGAGTGTGGAGCAGCGTCGGAATGAAAGAGACAGGAATTCCCAGAAAAAACCCCCGCTGGGCAACGGAAACTTCCGCCTAGTTTACCACATGCGGGAAATCCCGTGATAGGGCACAAGGTGGATAAGCGAGGGGTCTGACCCTCGACCACCGCGGCCTCTTCTTGGTATTACACACGTATAAATGTGCAGTTGACGTGCAAGATTTCTGATCTGTAAGAGAAGACCGACTCATGTGTGACTACAAAGTGTTAGCCACGAGTGAGCAAGGGGCAGATATTTATTTACTTGAAAATTGCACGTTTTTGCAAACATTAACAATTTTGTTTGAGGGAGGGGATGGGTTCTTTCTTCTTGGATCCATCCCTGGATCGAGCAGGTTGTGTGGACTACCTCATCCACGGAGGGCGCTCAAATTATAATGGAAAGATGGTGGTCGTACAGTAACAACATGATAAACATTTAAAAGGTGACCGAAGTCCTGCTGCGTATCCATTCTCTTCGTGCTGTGAATATTTCAGCACGCGTGGGCGGAGCCGAGTCTGTAAGCGACCACTCCCTTACTTCCCCCTCCTGCCGGTACATGTTATGTTTGATTGTGCCACACAGCAAGGAATTGAGACAAAAAGGTCATATATTTACTTTTTTTAGTGTAAAGAATTCCATGTATAAAGTAACAACATCGTCGCAGCAGTTTTCTGTCTTCAAAATATAGGTATTTATACTACTTTCTGAACTGTACAATCTCACCTTAAGGCCACGATCTTCCATCTATATACCCACTGGTTTTTCGAATTCCTCCCCTCCCCTACCCTGAAATTAAGAAATCACAAAACCAATCTCTTTTATTTTTCTCCCCGTAGACAATGGCTGTAGTTTAGACTAATTTTTAAAGACAAAAATAAGTGCTTTTTCAGCTTCCTATTTAAGTAAACAAATTTTCATTAATTAACTCTAGCGAAAACAAATTATAATGTTTGTAAAATATTGAGCTATAAAGTTACAATTCACTACAAAACTGCGATATCCGTTTTTTTTTAACTTAAAAAATAGTACTCGCAAAGCTGCAGAAATGGAGTATCGTAGTCTCACTGTTAAGTTTACCTATTAATTACGCGAACCGGTGAAAATAAGGTATTTGATTTAAAGTTTTAAATTTCGCTTATAACGCGTAGTTTGGCTGTCCTGGAAATTACATGCAGAACTTTTGTTTTAAAGAAAATATATTTATTTCTAAAATTAATAATGCTTTTAAACTGATGAATTATGGTTTTATTTATATACGCATTCTGGATGGAGAAGAATTGATATTTATTCAAAACAGATAACCTAAAAAATATAAAAATAGCATTAAAGCTTACGCACATTACTTCATTCGTGATGCAGGCAAAAAAAAAAAAATCCGCAAATAATCACTTCTCAGAATGGCAACATTCTTACAAGCTATGAGCATGTAACAAGTTTCTTCCAAAGGATAATTCGTCCACGTGCGACACATTATTTACTTAAATTTATGGGTAAATTTAAAAGAAGTGATTAAGTTACAGAAATTAAGTAGCCTTAATATATTCTTAAACTTTCAAAACCTTGTTTTATAAATGTCTTTTCAATAAAATACTGTCATTTTTTTATACTGTTATCGAAATTTTTTATTTACCTAGTGTCGGTTGATTTAATTTTCTTATGTCTTTGATACTAACAGTATTCGCTAAGAGCGAGACGTATTACTTGCGGATAACTTTTGAGAAATTTGAAAAATGTACTTGTGATAGTGACAGTGGTTTGTTGATCACCAAAACATTCACCAATTTTGTTCTATATTACTTATTATGAAATAGTTTGAAAGGAATAATACAACACCAATAAACCTAATTTTACACGTGGTATTTGGTTTTACTACCTGGGTAAAGGACAAATACGACAACAATCAAATTAATAGCCGAAGCACGAGTTTCTAAGTTGTGTGTGGTCACCACTATAATTATAACCCACATAACAGTTATAAGCGTCCTAATTAACAACGTACGTAACTCACATGTGTCGCACTTATTTTACGAGTGTACTCCTACATTTGCAGTACACGATGTTTGGAAGTTGCTTGAAGTCCCCCTGGACTACGCAACGAAATATTGATGAACTGTTTTCTGCGCGCTTTACAAGTCTCCCACAGTAGTTGTAGTTCCTTCCTACTCTCCCCTTCTCCCTGTACCACAGGTCGAGCTAAGAGCAATTGTGGACTAATATGGCCGCAGTTATCATGATAGGGCAACATGCAACAGTGTTTACGAGGCGGGGAGGGGGATTGATTGGTATGCATACAGGGGGAGTCAGTCCCCGGGTTTTCGCATGTGGGAATCTTACCAGACGATGTCGCTGGTAGGCGAGTTATCTCAGGGATCTCCCGTTTCCCCCCGCCCTCTCATTCCTGCACTGCTCCGTATTCACAAGTGCGTAGCAAAGTCCAGAGCGTGCTTTGTCTATTTTTGTTTTACGATTACGCTTGGTATTTTTTACGTCACAGTTGTCTGAAAAAACCGTTGTTAGCAATGTTGAGATGCACCGATACCATGTCCCTAAGCAGAATACCTACAAAAGAAAAATAAAGAAGCGTGGTTTTTAATGGGTTTTCTTATCGCAGGTAAATATATCAAACACGCGTTTAAAAGTATTACTTAAAAAAAAAAACACCTTCTCCTAACACGTTGCTAACAGTTCACGCGCCATATTTATAGATAGGCTGTGCTTGTGAGTGAGGCAAGAGCGGTAGGGTTGCCGTTGACTAGCGTATGTAATGCATTATCACCTCTCTGCACAATCCATTCAGCTGGCGTGCAGTAGACCACTTTACCATTATCCTTTCTTCATTGGAACTTAACCGGTGACCACATTATGTGGCTAGCATAGTTCAAAGTATAGCGCTTGTTTCTATAGTTGTGTTTATCGAATCCGGTGGTTATTTTGAAAGATTCGGCGGTCTCAAAAACCCATGTTTGACCATTTTGAGGGACTCGAAAATTATAATTTTAATCAACGTGCTGAATTTTCGAAACTATAGCGACATACTATGAAGTGTGTGTACATACAGGGTGTTACAAAAAGGTACGACCAAACTTTAAGGAAACATTACACACACACAAAGAAAGAAAATATGTGATACGGACATATGTCCGGAAACGCTTAGTTACCATGGTGCTGCTCAATTCCTTACATCTCGTTAAATGTAATCGTAAATAACACTTAGTACATAAAATGTCCCAAATACCCAATAGATTGGTTCTTTGCAATGTACTTTACTTCTTAGGTTCTCCGCCAGGTGAGCCACTGTGTGCTCCCAGTCCATCATTTCATGTGAGTAGAAGAGACGCAATGCAGTCCAGATTACCTCCCGTCACGTCGCCCACCTGGCGGTGATCCTAGCAAGTAAAGTACATTCTAACGAAACATTCCATTGGGTAATTGGAACAGTGTCGGTACGAAATGTTTTTTACGATGACGTGTAACGAGAGGTAATGTAAGGGACTCTACCATGGTAACTAATAGTTTCCGGACATGTGTCCATATCACATATTTTCTTTCTTTGTGTGAGTGAAATGTTTCCTGAAAGTTTGTCTGTACCTTTTTGTAACATCCTGTATAATTTTCGTTTAGTAGATTTGTCGAAAAAGAATAATAGCAAGTCGCTGCGACGCATTTCAGACGCAGGTAGGGAGGCCCCTTAATAAGGTGTTTTTCAGCTGATGAAGGGTGGTGTGAGGGGAGGTGAGATTATTTTACGGCCCTTAAATGACGAGGTCCTTAGAGCCGATGAGGGTGAAGTGCGTTGGGTAGTACAACCTAACAGCCCGAGCCAGGATTTGAACCCAGGACCTCACGCACCACAGACCGGGGCCTAACCAACTACGCTACGGAGGCTGGCTGTGTGGTGAGTATGAAGCAGCGCCGGAATGAAGAAACGAGGGAAAAGTGAGATCTCCGAGAGAAAAGTCGCCGACCAACAGCGTCTTCCGACATGATTGTCACAAGTGAAAATCGCCGGGGATCGTATGTGCGAAGAGGAACTTGAGGAGTTATGTGCAGCAGTTTCAGAAGTTATAATATATACCGGGAAATATAAATATAGGCCGCTCACGATAAAGTGAGCACTGCATTAATTCTTCTTTTGGCCGTTTTGTAATTAGCTTTACTATTTTTAATATGAACTCTTCCGTGTAACTACAAACCAGTGTAAATGTATCAACACTGTCAAAAGTGAACTATATTGTCCCAATAAAATATATTTTTAACTAATTACAAGTTATGAGTGCTCAGTTTATAGTAAACAGCCTATACTAATGATATTAAAAAAATTCGGTAACTAATATTTTTAAATTTTTTTTCCCCACAACTAAATGTGTATAGTTAAATAAATGCAATGTCCATTGAAAACTGACAGAGGCCATCTGCAAAATATCTTGTGAAAAAAAAAAAAAAAAACATTGAGTGTTTCATGCAGGATTTAATCTGCGTCGTGTTGATGCTCATATTATAGAATGAATATTTGCTGGCAGTCCCTCCTGCGGACAAGGTCAGCAGGGGCGAGAAGAGAATATGGCTGAGTGTTGCCAGCTGCTGTACCCTAGACAGACCTGTTGTTCCAGATTGCAGTGACAGATGAGATGGTGTACCAGCATCGGGACGACGACGGGGGGAGTAAACAGGAGTGCTCCGAGAACACTCATCACACAAATTGTACTACGTCACACCACTGGATTCGGTTTCTCGTGGTTTTCCGAAATCACTCCATACGGATACAAGGCTGTTCATCGTTAGAAGCCATGGGCGATTACCTTTCCTGTCTTGAGCTGTTGGCTTCATGTCTGATAGTTTCGTTGTCGACGATGAGTCTACTTACATCGTGGAAGAATTGTCCGTCCTTCGGGGCCTGGAATGGAAAATTTTAAATTAGTTTTAGCAAAAACATCGTCACAAATCGTACAAAAATAATAAAAGTTCATAAATATGAAACAAAAAAATCAAGAATATATTTTAATTGAACAGAGCTGTTTTCTTGTTTATATAAGACTACAGTTAAATTGTAATTATTAAAGACAAAGAAAGAAAGAAAGAAAGAGACAATTTTTACAAAATTGAAAAATTCTGACAAACTGGGATGTTCCAGACTGTTCTTTAAATCAATGTTCTTTCCAGACATTTTTCTACGTAGATGGCCAGGACGGGATGGAGGAGGCGAGTTATTTTTTGGAGGGGGGAAGGGAAGATTTGCGGACGGTTGGGATGATGAAAGAATACAGAAAATTGTCTGTCATATTACGTAACATTTTCGGCGGGGAAGGGCAGGCAAAGTTCCGAGAGGGCGCAGCACTTCAAATGCGTTGCAGTTTGTTCGTAAGTAAGCTCTTTTACGAACTATTCCTCGTGCGTCCATAGTACCAATGTACGAAAATATTACACACTTTGGACAGAAGAACGGAATTCCATTGTTAATACCCCATGCTCATTAAAAGCACTGTTCTGTTAATAATTCCTCCGACATAATGTAGATAAAAATGTTTTATTTTATTAGACGCCGTACTTTATAACGTATAATTTACTTTTCTACAGACTTTTCACTAATAATATTATATGGTCACCGCCGAATGTCTCGTACAGACGAGTTATCGTGTGGAGTGACTAGCGCTTAGAGGTCAGGATGAGGCATATTGCGCGTGCTGTCTCGCCCTTAACTCTCCGCACTTCTTGAACTAGGAACGCGCACCAGACGGTCAGGTCGGTATACGTTGAGCGAGGACGGAAATGTTGGCGACACTGCCTATGGAGAGAGGGAGGAGAGGTAGGCGCCGCGACGCCGGGCGGGCAGCCGACGACCGCAGGGGCAGTGCTGGGCGTGGGCCAGGTGAGGTGTCTGGCGCCGTCGACACGCGTCGCATGCTAACTACAGTAAGCCGACCACCTCACTGCACGTCGTCTCGACACGCACGCTGCACGTACGTGCCTCACGTCTGCGTCGCTCAACTTCTATACTCTATCCATCCTAAGGTCGCAGCTAATTCATTCAGTGAATGACAGTAACATTCTTGCACAGCGTAAATTTCATTTGAAGTATTGAAAAACACAAAGTACCGGTAACTGTGTTACGGCACAAAATCACAATGTGAGGAATCAGGATATAATTCAATTACTTTCGTTTATTTCTGCTGCAGACTTAGAGTGGACAGAATATAGCAATCCTCCAGTTTTTTTCTTTAGTCCTTGTTTGCACGTTTACGTGCATCGCAGTACGTAAACACTATTTGAATAATGGGATTTTTGGGGCGGAAGGGGGAAATTTGAATGTTGGGGGTGGGGGATGGGAATTGTTTATCAAATCTTCCGTCCGAGTCCGAAACATTAAGATTTTATTAGGATTTTTTAATGAATACAATTTTGCGTTGTGTTTCATATAAACTATTAGAATAATTAACAGTAACTACAATAATGAAATTTCTAAATGTCAGCATTCAGATCATGAAATATAAATAATTACTAATATATTTAGTAATCGCCCAAAATTTCCCAAAAATCCCCCAAAATGTCCTCTTTTTTTCCCTAAAAATTTTCCTTTTTTTCTCTCCTCACTTCTAAAAACTATATGACTCCCTTATTTTCTCAAAGCGGGCAGATGAATCATTGCTCATGAATCATGCCAGGTACTGATAATCAGTGTTATAAAGTCAATGGACCCAATTAATTAAAAACATTATGTATAAAATTATATTTTATTTTAAAACGGTTATTTTCTATACTAATAGTGGTATCTATTTACCCACACTGCCATATTTTTCTGTACCCGATCAATTTCCAATATAATTAACAAATTTTTAAAAAATGCTAAGAAATTCGATTTTAACTAAATTAATTTTCAATTTTATAATACACAAGAGATATTTTCCTGCAGGCCCTAGCATCCCGCACATAAACTGAGGTATACCCGATCGATTTCCGATATAATCTATATTTTTTGAATAAAAATTCATTTTACTTACCTATTTTTAATTTTTAATACACAAGTTATTCCCTTCAGTTTACCATCGAGTACATACCCTATCACTTACATAGCTATACCCGATCTACTTCCGATAAAATCAATCAGTTATTTCAAAATTAGTACAATATAATTTTTAAACTTGTGTTCAAGACTCCTCGACAACGTTCAAACATGGCTGACTATCTGAACAGCACCACACCCTCCAAGGAATTGACCTGTCACTGTCGTACACATAACCATACTATTTATACATACCACCCCTCGCCCCCTTACTCATAGCCCCACCCACCATCTTCGCTCACACAAATCATCACCTCCACACCCAGCCCCCCTCACAACCACTCTCCATCACCCTCTCCATTCTCCCTCATTCACTTCCATCACCTCCTCTCCCACCAGCCCTTTCATCAACTCAGCCTTCACTCTGTCCGAACCATATCATCTGCGTTTAATAAACACAGATACAACTTTCCCTCTTCATGACTACAATTTACATATACACGAGCATCCACAGCAAGTCGGAGTGGGGTAGGGTAGGAGGTAATTTGTGTTGAGGGTAATTTGGTTGCAATTCGAGTAGGTTAGGCTCGTTTAAGCTAAGGTAGATTGGGTTATGTTGTGTATAATGTGTCTAGTTTAGATTGGGTTTGGTTGTCTTGGTTTAGGTAGGTTTAGTTTGTATTAGGTTGAATTCGTTTAGGTTAGGTTGGGTTGTTTTGTTAGTTTAGGTTATGGAATTGTTGGTTATTAGGTTAGGTTTTTTTAGTTCATTTTCGGTTTCGCTCGGTTATGTCTGGTTAGGTTAAGTAGGATACGTTTCGGTTAATTTTTTTGGTGTGTAGTTTAAGTTGTGTTAAGTTAGATAATGTTTTATTGTGATTTCGTTGGGATGGTTTGTTTGGATTGGTTCGTGAAAGTTTAAATAGATTAGAATATGTTAGCCTAGGTACGAAGGTAGGTTAGAATAAAGGTAGACCTAAGTATTGTTAGATTATTTTTAGTTACGGCAGCCTAAGTTTGGTCCTGTATTTGGTTAGGTTGGGCTATGTAAAGTTGGGCTAGGTTGATTTGTGTTGTGTTATGTTACGCACGATGAAGTTATATTAAGTTTGTTAAGGTAGGGTGGGTTTATGTTATATTGTACAGTACGTTTTGGTAGACTGTGGATATGGTTTTGGTTGTGAGTAGTCGAAGGTAGGGTACGATAGGTTAGGATGGGGTAGTTTAGGTTGATTTATTCAGTTAGGTTGAGGTAAGTTAGGAGTGCGTACCGGTTTAAAATTTCTGCGTTTGGTGTGTGGGAACAGTGTTACTTTAACAGTTAAAAACAGCCAATTATATTAACAGTTTTTTTTCAGTAATGTTGCAAATAAAGATGAGGCTGAAATACCGACTCACCACACATTAGGATGTAAAAATCTAATCTCGGAGTCTACGCTTATTTATACTCTGTTACAGAAGATAAACTTTCACAGTGTATTAAAAAACTTACCCCAAAGATTTCTACAGGAGTTGATGGAATTCCTGTTAAAATAATAAAGAAGTGTTGTCATATATTTCTGACTCCTTTAGTGCACATCATTAATTAATCTATTATTGACGGTATCTTCCCCGATGATTTGAAAATTGCCAAGGCTATCCCTCTATTTAAAAACGGAGATCCTTTAGTAGTTGAGAACTACACGCCTATTTCACTCTTAAGCACATTTTCAAAAAAAATTTGAATCTATCTTAAATAAGTTAATAGAATAGTAAACTACCTATCCAAAAACAATTTACTAAATTTATCTCAACATGGTTTTTAAAGGGAGTACAGAGTCAGGTATTGGTGAGTTTGTCGAACTGGTCACTGAGTGCAGAGACAGGTCAGAGGATATGCTTGGTATGTTTCTTGACCTGTCGAAAGCATTCGATACAGTCAATCACCAAATCTTGTTAGATAAACTTAATAATCTTGGTATCAGGGAATCTGTAAATAATGTGGTAAAGTCATATCTAACTAACAGATCATAGCTAGTTCAAGTTAACAGAAAAATTAGTTATATATTGAAGAATCCCTTGTGTCTGAAATTAGGGTTGTAAGTGTAGAATTCCCACAGATCAGTATCTTGGGACCGCTTCTTTTTTGTAATATATCGTAGTTGATTTTATGAAACCTCCCATATGTCAAATGATAAATAGTGTATTTAAGTTATTTTCTCTGTGCCTGTGCTCAGTTTACACAGATGGATAGAAATTATGATTTTATGACATTTTACTGTAGTTAGTAACAAAAACCATAACACTATTACTGTCTATATGTTATTTTGTCTCTCCCGAAAAAATCTTATTTTAACACATAGGAGATTTCATAAAATCGGTGACGACATGTCAACGATATAAATCTACAACTACCTAATGTGCCCATCATCTCTTATGCAGATGATACTAACATTTCAATCAGATCTAATAAAAACAAAACTCTAGATGACATGGCAAACAATTATGTATTAACATTGAACTCTTGGTTTTCATCTAACAAACTGTTACTCAACTTGGATAAAACTAATTGCATGTATTTCTCATCCAAACTCAGATCTCAGGTAACTGAAATCTTGGTAAATAATACCAAAGTAAAGCTTGTTGATCATACTAAATTCCTTGGCACTGAAATTGACAGTTCTTTATCATCGAAAGACCACACAAATATTTTACAAAAAAGTTAAACAGTAGCCTACATGCTACATGCTGAAAGTACTTGCACGCATATCAACTCAACAGTGTCTATGATCTGCTTATTAGTATTATGTTTATTCACATATCAGTCGTGGGATAATATTTTGGGGCAAAACAAATCAAATTTACAATCAATTTTTATTATTAAAAAAATTATAATTATTTTAAACATGATGCGTTCTGACAGCTGTCGCCAAACCTTCATATCTGCCCAAATTCTTACTGTACCATGTATATATATTTTTAAAACTTTACTTTTTATTTATAAAAATAAACACAAATAATGTAAGAATGTCGATATTCACAAGCGTAATACACGCGCAAATCAAAACTTTCATCTTCATGCAGTCAACAAAGTTAAAACCATTAAATCACTAAATAGCGCTGGTATAAGATTTTTTAATAAATTGCCAGTAACCTTGAAAGATGTATATCATTATTCATTATTCAAATGTAAACTATTTGAATTTATTGTAGAAAAATCTTTTTACAGTACTGACGAATTTTGTTCACAATCATACCGGTAAAAAAATCATGTATAAATGTTTTCTATTGTACTTTATTTTTGTGTTGTATATCAAGTCTTACTTGTTTGATCTTATCAATTTCTGTGTTACTTTTACTATTATACGGCAGCTATTAGTAAAATTTGTTTTGTTATTATGATTTTTTAATATAGGTACTTATTTATGTACATTAGTAAACTAATTTTGACGAGTTCTATAGTATGTAAATTCTCTACAGAACAATAAAGACCTATTTTATTCTAATAATAGCCAGAACAACACGATCTACGAGAAACATATCGCCTCTATTCACATCGCATCAAACAGACGTGCAAGGTTTTCCTTGTTGATTTTTTTATTATGGAACTTCAAATGGTGACCCTAAAATTTGATAGACCCGATAATCATGTTTCTAAGAAGCGTGCCGAATTTGTATAAGTATTGAAGCGTAGTTTCAGGTGTGTTACTTTCGTAGCTAAACATAATATGAATAAGTTAAGTGGCTGAGCATAAAGAGAATTGACGTGACATGCTGCAACATCGTCCCTGCACCAGGCGAGGACTTCTTTAGAGCTACATAGATACACAGAGTGGTATGGGTCAGCATACAGTATGTAAGCTACTGAAGCACGTTGTGGATCGCGCGTCACAAAACAACTCTTCATGTGTACTAAGCCTAATCGCCTCTTCGCCCGAGGCACTCAACTGAGGTACAGTGTTTCCGTCGGTGGTTCACCTGACCGTGACTTTGAGCGGGGGTTTGGTTTTATGGCTCGGTAATAAAGATAGCGGCAGGCTTATTAGGCTTATTTTAAGTGTCTGAAGACAAATCGGCGGGTTGGCATGAAGACCTGAAGCTCGTGTTTGAGCACGAAACGTTTCGTGAATTATGTACTTATGTAGATGGCTTTAGAAAACAGGCAGTGTGACTTTTAACATGTGTGATTTCTATCTAACCTCAATAACTCCCTTCATGCGCCAGCCAAGCAAAGCTATTAATTAATGGTAGCTATTTTTAGTTGGTTCATAGTCACATCTCTCGTTTGTCAGATACTAACACGAGGAAGATTGACATACCAACTTAATCCACACCGACATAACTGATGTAAAACTACATAGATCATAGAGGTTAATAAATAATTTAGAGGTAGGGAATTAATTGGCAGATTCTGTAGAGACGCCTGTTTTCCACGATTTTTTTTCAGTAAAAATTAGGTTTCACCATCGAATGTGTACATTTGCAGCTCTACTTTGATACTTGGCCGAGTGTGTTTGAGGAGATGTTTCCCATTTTAATGCGATGACTGATATGGATGTTGGAAAAAGTATTTTGAAACGGAAATAGTCAACATACTTTTTCGCTTAAATTAAGTTTCCTACAGCAAGCGACACTAGAAAGCAACTATTCAAGCTGCCGTTTTGCACGTCTCTTTGAAGTTCAAATGGGCATTCATGACAGCGACAAATACTGTATAATATCGCCGCACTCATGCCTGTTACACAAGGAGTCAACAACATAGAACTACAACGAAAGTTCCTGCGAGCAGATTGCGTGGCCGTACTGAGGTCTTCTTCGGTAGGTTGATCTGCCCATGAGTGAAAACTCAGATGCGCGATATCACAAGAATCGACGTGAAAGCCCCGGCTTCAACTATGCTGAACGCTGGTTGGAGTGGTATTGGTTGGAACTTATGGTTAGAAGTAGGTCGGAAGGGTTTCCGGAGGCGGAGGCTCAAAGCTCCTTTTAGGGAGGCTGCGTGAGACGCTTAGTAAGCAGCCATACTTCTCAGAACTGGTTGATTTGATTTGTAAGTTTCATTTGCTTCAATGAAAGGTGCAAATTTGACCAGAATAATATACACAATAACAGTGTACATCAAATGTTGGCGATGATACAAACATGTCCGCAGATATCCTGCTCTTCTATTTGTGACAGAAATGTTAATGGACAGGAACAGATGAAAGTGCTGTTACTAGTTAATTGTACAAAAGGCACATGGAAACAAAAAAAGGAAAACACAAATACTGAAAGAATTGTAGTTGCACCCACGAAATGAAGCGTGGGGAAGAACGAGGAAGGAAATAAAATATTGTAACAGGGCATAAACACGATGGTCTATGTAGCGAAAGTTAATTTAAACTGTGAAAAAATATATACACAGCTAAGCATAACCACTCAAGAGGCCGAACAGTCTGACTCCCTTGAGTGTGCGGGGGACTGGAAGCTTCTGGTGCATTGTAAGGGAACTTTGGTCTGGTCCACCGGGTGTTAGGACTCGTCACTTAGCGGTTTCTTAGATGTTGGCTCGAGATGGTCCCCCGTCCGTCGCTAATGCCGCCTGGTCGAAACAAAACTAACTTGGAACAAAACACTAGGCACGCCAAACATGAAATTCTGCTCGACAAAGACAGGAACTTTGTATTTATTGCGGTTTGCTTAAGAGAAGTCCTCACCTGGTGCATGTACGGTGTTGTAGCGTGTCACGCGTATTCTTTTTTACGTGAAACCATATATGTGTGAAAAGAACACACACTTGAAACTAAGCTTCTGTTTTTTTTTTTAATGTAAGCACGCTTGTTAAGAACATGTTTTTCGGGCCTCATAAAATGGCTGAACACGGCATTTTTTTAAAAACTATTGTAACTCCGAAAATGCACATTGAATTTGTAAAGTACAAAACGAGACGTGCGTTGGCCTTTTCTTCATATCCAAAAATAAAATTATGGGGTCTCCTCTTAAAGTCGCATAGGAAAAGACTACAAGGAAAACCTTGTACGCCAATTTGACGCGATGTGAATAGAAGCGATATGCTTCTCCTCGAGCGTGGTACCCTGACTCTTATCGCCCCGCTGTTCCCACGCGTCAAACATGGACATTTGAAACCGGCGAAGACTTCTCTTAATACGAAACATCGTCCGAGTTGCAATGAATAGAATAATACTAAATTATAGTTTACTAAATTTCTAAATTAGAGCACATTTTTTATTTGTAGGTTGGCACTAGGTGCTGAGTGGGTATGATGGCAATGCTTGTGAAGTATCAAGTTGTAGATTTTGGAACGAGCTGGGTTTGTACAGTGAGCTATGTTGGATTAGAGGTTGATGAAGATGTTTAATAGGTAACAATACTGACACCTGAATCTGTCATTTAGTAGCTTTCATAGGACCAAGATAGAAAAAAATTAACCGACAGTTAACTTTCCCATCACGCATAGTGTTCATAAATGAATCATGAGTCAGTACTTCTGTGTGGGTACAAGCACTTTATGTAGTATTTTACGAAGCGTTGTTTTAGACGGCAGTGGCGTATTAGGTGATCGATAGTGTAACGTGTGTCGCGGTCACGAAGAGCGCAGCCGTGTCACGAGAGGTCCCGGTCGAAGCAGTGCACGGGCCTGTTTTGACTTCCGTACATCGTGCGAGCTTGTGTGTGGTAGCTTACAGGGATCGCAACTCCGTAGATATTCTGTGCTATATCTGCTGTCGTGGCGCCCACAGTTATGAACCGAACCACACACGCAATTATTGTCGCAAGCTGATAACGCATATGTATGACCATGATGCACGCAAGTTTGAGTCCTCTCGCTTAGAATTTGAATGTGGTCAGTTTTTCAATGATATTCCGCAATTAAGTTTTAGGGCAGCATAAAGAAGTGCACTAACGTAATTTTGTGACTAAGCTGTAAGGAAAATGTTATAAAATTATTGAATTTAAAAAGGCATGCTTTTCAACCACATTTTCAGTGAACTCATGTAGCCTTAATGGAAGGAATCGGCCATGGCCTGTGGTAAAGACACGTCCCAGTGATTTTAAATATTGATTTCAGAGCGTAATGGATGGAGAGGGAATCAAAACAGAGTTTCTAGAATGTGAGTGCACAGAAAAGAAAAAAAAACCTCGCCGGCCACAGTAACATTTACCATGTTTCCCACAAGCGAAAATTGGGAGCGACTCAACCGTTACTCAGTATTCGTAGTAAAAATCCCATTAGTCAGTTATAAAGGCAGGAACGTGCATGCTGGACTCAACAAATCTCTGTAGAGAAATTACCCTTGGTTGTTCCGCTTGAAATAGTAACTCGACGAAAGTCATTACAGGTACATACGAATGAGTATGTTAGAAAGTGTAGCGAGCCTTACAACAAGTAGAAGCGGACATGTTTCGTAATACACGCACGTGCATTATTTACACCGTCATTCAATGATGTTACTAATTTCAAAATGTTATTTCCAATCTTCGCACAATGTTCTTCGGACATAGATTGTTTAAACTACTATCGAATGGTGTTCCATAGTGAACAACCTGTTGGAGTTTCTGTCCAGAGTTACCTATCAGCATTTTGCTCATTGTATATTGGGCACAGATTATGACTAATTTCTCTCATACCAAATTGTTTGGGATTTGGGCCCTTCCGTCCTGGTTTGTAGTTTGTCCGTAGTTACAAGAAAAGTATGGTTTTTCTAAGTCACTCCAGACGAAGGATGAAATGGTTCTTTAACAGCTTAAGACGCCCGCCTATTGGCAGTGTGTTTGTGTGAGTGAGACACGGCGCGAAGGGCGATGTTCACTTGTTCGTCTGGTGCAGTATCGCCTCTACCGCAAGACACTGTAACGGCGTGAAGTGGTATAAGTGCGGAGCTGAGGAGAAGGCAAGGCTCAGGTATGCGGCTAGTGGTAGGGACCAGCGGAGCGCCTTGCCTTCTCCTCAGCTCCCTACAATATCGTAGGTCACTCCCCTGACTAACACTTTCAGTAAAGACCACATATGTTTATTGGTTAAAGCTTAAAGCTAAGGCCATTGCATGCTACTAGAGTAGTTTTACTCGAATCCCGTGAGTAGTTTCTCAGATATAGTGTTGAAAAGCTGTTTTTAACCATCTTGAGGGGCTCCAGATGATTTTCCTTATCAACGTGATGCTTTGAAACCACCCTTCCGTTATCGTTTGAAGAGTATTTTATTTTCGTACTTTAACACAATGGACATATGTGGAATAGTTTAGTTTACGAACATGCTGCAACGTATTTTAAGCACGTGGTAGGCGAGGCCCATAAATTGATATTTGCCATTTTTGAATAAGTATGTATTGTTCCTATTGGACAACGCATACAGTGAAATCTGTGAGACGAATCTATAATCTCCCACGGCCAAAGCACCAACCATTAACTAAACGACTGTGTGGTAGCGGGAGCCAATCAGCATCATTCAGTAGATTTGTGTACTGGTGCAATTCGTACAGTACTAACCATGCGTTGCCTTCTAGATACGTGTTGTGTGTGAACGAATGTACTTGGGATAGTGCGTAAAGACGTTAATACAGTTATCAGTAAAGTCCCTTGACTGATTCCTGTTCGAGCAACTGTTACTGTCTTGACTACCAGTGAGATGTTAAGCTGCACATGCCATCAAGTAAAATACGACCAGAATGAAGACCCTAAGTAATATTAAATTAATGTTTATGTGTTGTAATGAATCCGCGAAATTTCCCGATCGGTAATTAGTAACGTATAACTCGAAACAGCTACCTCAAATGTCAATTTTATTATTTAAACAGACTCTGTATCATATTTTCACGACTTCTATTATATTTTCATAACACTTACAAAACATAACATCGATGCGTCCCCGACTTCGATGGAATTGCTTCCCATTTTAGCATGTCAGAAACGTGGTTGAGGTTGCCATTGGTCGGTGTTTTCTCAGGTGTCTCCAGGTTCCCCCGTCTTCATTCCGGCACTGCTACATTCTCACATCATGTGTTCCACGCCAGTGCCCAAGACCTTGTTGTTAATCACTAACCATAATCAATTCACGCTTCTTGTAACTCTTAAAGTTATGTTCATTTGGATTTTATAATAGTTGAGGTTTTATTCCAAGACTGAAGTTCCCATGCGGTGCAACACATGCATCGTATTTGCGTGACTTCATATTTAGAAAAAAAAAACTCTGGAGTCTGGAAATCCCCATCGTTAAAGAGGTTTTTGTCGTGAGCTGCGCACGTATGACGCAAGACTAGACCAAAAGTGTCTCCAGTTAAGTGTCATTGACTGAGATGCAAAGAGAGTTTGCTGTTTTTTCTTGCACTTGTAAAGACTTTCTTAGAATCAGTGTTGTTTGACGAGCAGTAAGCTAACTTGCGTGTAATGCCGAGGCCACATACACCATTAACAGAAAAGCATACTTGAATAGCTTAGTTTACATGCAAGCGTGGTTAAACACTACTGGAATTTTTCATTTACCGGTATCTTATGTCTGTACATATGCGCATAGTGTCATTAAAATATTTTTTTTTTCTGGCTGGTTTCCAGTAGTGACGTTATTTATCAATATTTTTGCTGTGTACTTAATGCAGTTCATATATTATTACATAGCTTGAAGAACACGGAGAACCATCGTGCATTATCAGCGGCCAGCATTATTGCGCATAGTTTTCATAAAAGCACTAAATCCAACATGAAGTACAACAGATTGTGCTGTTTTTTTTTTTTTTTTTTTTTTTTTTTTTTTTTTTTTTTTTTTTTTTTTTTTTTTTTTTTTTTTTTTTTTTTTTTTTTTTTTTTTTTTATTTTTTATTATTTTAGGGTAAAACCAGACCATTGCTTGCGATGCGAGTCTCTCTTACTCATGAGATTATTGTTTATTTTTTACCATTTCTTTAATTTTTTTGCTGTTATGTTTTATAAAATATTTTAATATGTAATAAAACTTTATTACATCAATATAAAAATAGGCCTACAGTTAGAATTTATTGGTTTGTGGACATACGCCATTGCTCATGTTTTGTTGACCAAACTTGTATTGAAAGAACAAGGGGCAAAGTACAAAAAACGCACAAAAACAGAAAGAAAAAAATCAGAGGAATTTCGTCGAAATGGTAACGGCAGATTTTCAATTTACAATTTCCATGGTAACACTTATGGTGCTACAGTAAAATGCATACACGTGCTAAATTCTTGGAGTCACCAAGACTAACCTATTTTAAATTACTCATGTGTAGTGGGTATCATTCCGTAGTGAACCTAGTACCACGGTCGTTAAAGAACAGGTCTGGACACTCGCCTGGAAACTTGAACCCCTTGTTGTTTGGCTGCAGTTCACCAAGTTACCGATAATGCTATACATTACTGGTGCTGTAATCCGGGCGGTCGAGCTCAAACTCCGCCCACTTCCCTCCCACTAAGATAAACAATTTATCAAAATGCATTTTTAATCAATTTACGAAATACTTCCTTCGCTCACAATTTTAAATCATGGTTCCATAAATCTTTATTTACTTTATAATGTTAACAATGGAAAAAAGTGGGCGGAATTTGAGTCCGATCACCTGGATTACAGCGCCAAAAAGTACATTCTCGGTAACTTGATGAACTACAGCCAAACAACAAGGGGGTCAAGCAAAATACATTGTTAGATAGGCGAGTGTCCAGACCTGTTCTACGACCGTGACCTTAGTACCGATTCTTAAACGTTCAATAATTTAGACATAAGTTGAACTTTAGTATTTATATACATCTATTCTTTCTGATTGTCAACATTTATAGTACTTATTTGGTCAAACATGTGTCTAAATTATAGTACAATTGTCTTGGCTCAGTATGGCGTTAGACGTTTCAAATATTATTTTCAGTTTACAGTTCTTAACGTAAGACTGGTGTTGCCAATATTTTACAGGATGGATGTTTGCTGTTTTCGTCGCGGTAAACATAGCTTCCCGAAACGGCGTGACTCGCCATCTTTATCGGGATGAGTACACGGTGAAAGGTCATGTTTGTTGATGGTGAGCAAGTACCTGGCAACTCGTTTACTCGGCGGCGGGAACCAAAGCGGCTCGGCAAGTTTATTGGCAGTCCGTTGAACCTCGCGTTGCCTTGACCGTGGTCCAAGATTCTCCCCTTGTTGTCGAGCCAGAAGACGTCCTGGTTCAGTGATTCGCTGTCCTTGGTCATGGTTCTGTGTCGTGGAACTACAGTTGAGAACTAATCAACGAGCACGGAGTTGCAAGTCATTTTCCTAGTCATAACGACGTTCAGGTCATACAACCTCCAGTCGAACTTCCTCTTTTTAACATTTATTTTGGTTTAAAGTTGACCACTAGATAAAAAAATAGTCTTAAATTATGTTTATACCGAGTACTGACCACTTTGTTTACATGTACTATGATGACGTTTTCGCCGAATAAAAAGTACTGTACTCTACGGCTTTTGTATAAGAACGCATCAAATTTTAAATGTTTCGGTTTTTGGAGAATTGTAAGATGATTAAGACTTAGGCTACTGTTACATGGCACATCGAACATATTTACCCGAACATGTTTACGGAAGCTATGTTTAAATACGGTCACTTGAATAGATTATGAAACAAACTTATTCGCATATCTACTTTATCAACGATATTTTCGTTCGCAATAAAGTATGTGTTAATATTCGCAAGAGATTTAACGACAGTGTTATAGACATGCAAGTGATGTCTGCCCCGGCCATCAAACGATGTGCTGAGGTCCAATTGTGTATCTGTCCTGAAGTTTTTGTCTTGTACCTGTGCTTTTAATGTTCATTTTTTGGGTGTGTGAAAACAGACAAAAATAGGCATTCTTGACATAATTTTAAAGCAGCGGAATACGGCACCTTTAAAGTACGAGAAGGACACTGTATTACATTATCTGTATATGTATGTAAAAACATGATAGCATACTGCGTAATGTCTCATAGACGGAAACCACGAGCGGAGAGACTGCACTTCTGTTTAATGGCGCGTCGGGCTGTTGCAACTTAGTGTCCAAGGCCGAGAAAGAGAGAGCCAATCAGGCACGCGCGTCGAATTCATCACAGCCTCTGTACGCAAAGGCAATGAATCGCCTTGCCTCTTGCGTCGTTAAAGAAGCTACCCTGTAATTTTATGACGTAATATTGTACATAAAGTAATGCCGCGTGTACTTAAAAAATATATATTGCAACATAATGACGGTGCAAATGTTCGTTTTGTTTGTCGTCTCCTTTCTATTAAAAATAAATAAATTGTTAAGATGATCGCGCCGCGCTGATCATGGTTTGCGTGTTCGAGTTCAAGAAGTGCGGAGAGCTAAGGGTGATACAGCACGCTCATCACGCCTGCCACTAGCCTCTAAGCATAAGTCACTGAACTGACTTGCAGTCTTCTCGTCGATAGCTCGCCTATACGATACATTCGGTGAGTGAGAGGAGATATTTTGGTCAGCACTTAACATCGAGGTCTTTAGCGTTGGGGGGTTGACATGGTGTGAGTATGGAGCAGCGCCGGTATGAATGGGCGGGGGAAACGGGCGTTCTCAGAGAAAACCCGCCGACTAGGGGGACCGTCCCCGCCGGGAATCGAACCCGGATCGCCTTGGTGGGTCTGACCCCTCGGCCACCGCCACACCTTCGATACATTCAGTGATGACCCTTTTTTGTCTTAATATTTGATACCCCAAATAAAGGTGTGCTGTACTGGCATATATATATATATATATATATATATATATATATATATATATAATTTTGTAAATACAGGTACAAACGAAAGGGGTGTGTCGAGGACGATGAAACAAGCGAATAATGCTAATAATCACATGTCCAGAAAATGACGTTTTTTGCCGTTACGATGTATGGACACGTGCAAACATGGCAGTGTTTTTGAACTTGTACGGGCATCAATGTGAAGACGTGCCGAAGCCTGCCTTCACGTGAACAGCACCCATTTCGAACACTTGTAATGTCTTCGTCCACATGTGCAGCATTTTGACGTTTTGATGCGTGGGAACACTGGTATTATATATAGCTTTCCTGTCATAACATGCAATGTGTCGCATTGGGAAAACAATTGGTTTTCGGAACTGTGTTTAGCATTATTTGTTTGTTTCATCGTCCTTTCGTTTGTACCTATAATTACCATTATATCTGAACCAAGATTATCGTGTCCAAAAAGGACCGTCAAAACACCCATTTTTTGCAGCAAGAAAATAGCTTTAGAGAATAGTGGAAAGTTTGAAAAGGTATACGCGCACGTGTAACGTTCTTTGAATTCTGTTCACAACAAAACATTACTTACGTACGTTGAGTAGTTTTCGAATAATAAACGTGTGTTCACCGACTATCTGCATACTACTCGGCGGCTTTGGCAGGCGACCCCCTGAAGAAAGTTGGGTGCCCTCCAGTTCGTTATATTTACATACTTGTGGAATTCTAGTCAGTAAGTAAACACCAAAAGGGGTACAATTATCATAAAGTAAAAATTACTTTGGTTGCATATTTTTATATAATAAGCTGTCAGTTTAAATTTTGGCGTTTTTGTGTAGCCATTGTAGGTAAAAATAAACGACTTTCAAACTGCAAGTTTTGTGACAGTGAAATAAATCCTTCAGAGACATAGTGGGAGAATTCAGTATCGAAACAAACACTTAATGCAATGAAATATACAGACATTTCGACACATTTTCAATACATTTTCAACACATTTATACATTTACAAAAGGAAATATGACTATTTTTGTGATGAAATTATACGCATGTCTTCGAATAGTAAATGATACATTTTCTCATAATAGCTACACAAATTCGTAAAAATTGTGACTTTGGCAGGTAATTATACGAATAAAAATAAATGCCTAATAAATGTTTTAGTTTGTTAAAATTGTACTCCTTAATAGCGTTTCAATATAGACCAGACTTCCACATAATTGCAAAGTAACTAGATGGAAGTTACTCGACGTCCTAAAATGACAGAACTTAACCAGTGTGACGCAAAATGCGTTCTTAAATTCCTTCCACACGCAGATGAAACTCAACATTGTTGCACATAGCTACGCAAGGAAAGGTATAAAATTGCTGTTCTACGAGCCGTTTCGCTATTTTATAACCAATCCGGTTTGAAATATTTCATAATAGTAAAAGAAATTAAATTTTTAGCAAATAAAAATAAGTAGTTGAAATGGTTAAAGCAAGTTACTTTCTCCTTACCTAGCTTACGTAACGCCAACTCTATGGCAAGCCCTCATTTTTAAGCCTTTTGCCAACTCTAGCGCAAGCGGCAGAAATTTCCGCTTACCCATGTAGCATCATCACACGTTGTACATGCGCATAATATACCTCCGTCTCTAAGGTCTGAATTCGCCCTGACAAAGGAAGCTGAAAATGTAACTGACATACAGTATTGTGTTGAAGGTGCAGCACAAATATAGGTCGTTCGGAATAAAGTGAGCTCTAAAAATCAAACCTTTGAAAAATATCACTAGCCGTTATTATATATAATTCAGCATTATCTATAGTTGCCTTACTGTTTGTATGGTTGGCAGCGAAATTACGCAGTGTAGTTCCGTGTATCTCCCTGTTTAAATACAGCAATATTGAAATAAAATCGACTAAAATCGACAGTACTTGAATTTTATGTCAGTAATATTTTTTTTTATCAAACCGCATAGGTTTCTATCGACTGCACACTTTATCTTTTAGACGCGCAAACATCAAGTGAAATGTACGGAGAGGTTAGACGATTCCCGTCCTATGAGTTTACGCGCGGAAAGATACGAACGGGCTGAAAATATAAATTTGGCAGGGCTTCTACGAGTGCTGACTTTATGCCGAACCGCCTATAAGGCGGTAGAATGCCAAGTTGCTAGACAACACGACACACGTACTTCATGGTTGGCTGCCTGCCAAGCGGTGCAGCAGTTTGCTTCGTTTACTTGTCACGTACACACATTGCGATATCGAACATCTTTGTATACAGTGCAACATTACCAGCTGTACAAGCGTACGCCTGTTTACCTTGAAAGTAGATCGTTAGCCATCTCGGGTTGCGTATACTCTAGTTTAAATTTTAACATCTGATTAATTTCATGTGTAAATCATTTATGAGACGTAAACTATAAAATAGTTGAAGGTTTACGTTTAACATTAGTAAAACCCTTCGTTTTGGGATGTGGGATTGTTAAAAGATGTATTTTAAATATGCTCCTCTCAACACAAGTTAATTAAAGGATACCGTTCACGTTACACGTAAACTATCAACCACAGTTATAGTATGTTTCCTATTTAGCCAAACACTCGGAACAAACACGAAAACTACACACAAATTGCATGCTATATATGTTCCACCTTAAAGCTGAAGATAGCAGAAAATGGTGTACTCGGAACAGCCCGAGAAGGGATTTAACAAAACTACCTTTTTTTAAACTGGACTTTCCAATTTATTTACAAATCACTACGTGGATTTATTAGGGAAGCCCTCACGACCCTTAGGTACCTTATACAGGTATTTGTGTGTGGGGACAGGATTGACTGCTGGGCGTTGGGATATCTGTGTTTTAGGATGGGAATACCTACTTTTGGGAGTAGTTGCTTGACTTAACGGAGTTTTTCATTTTCTTTAGATATTTTAAGTCTGGGTGTTGTTTTCATTCAGTGGTGTTATTTTATTTTCATTCTCACAGTACTTTTGAGCTATTGTATACACTTAAAAAAAGTTGTGTATTGTAATGGCAGTTGATGTGATAGGCATGTGAAATAGAGAAGAGCTTGCGATGAGGGAAGTACTAAATTGTGCATGGACTGGGTCGTCGTCGGCTAGGGGCCGATTAAATTTAGATTTGTTTTTTTATGAGTACAACGCAAAATGTGAACCTGCGTTGCGAGTGATTGCGCTGCATTGGAATTAAATACTCGCATACATGCAATAGAATAACCATTTAACTTGCTCTGCACTTGTCCTGCGCGTCGCCGGTGCAAATAGCAGGTGATGATGATATTTAATCAGTCTGCACTTGTCCTGCGCGTCGCCGGTGCAAATAGCAGGTGGTGATGATATTTAATCAGGCTCGGGAGGTGGAGCGTTGCCATCTTCTTCCCTGCCTAGAGATTCTTCACTCTCCAGGTGTGCTGTGATGAAAATTAGTTGTCACAGGTGAGTAATTGCCGGTTGTGGGAAGACAGCGAGGTCATTAGAGACGATTCAATGATCTGGTGACTGAGCGGGTTGGTGTGTTCGGCTTAGGTGACGTATAAGATGTCGGTGATTTGATAGACGACATCGTGAATATAAGTGAGTGAGTGATTTTGGTCAGCGCTTAACTTCGAGGTCTTCAGCGCTGGTAAGGGGTGACATGAGGTGAGTATGGAGCAGCACTGGAATGAAGGGGCGGGAGAAACGGGGAGATCCCCGAGAAAATCCGCCGACCAATGGCATCGTCCGGCACGATTTCCACATGTGAAAATCCGGGTATTGACCCCGCTGAGAATCGAACCCGGATCGCCTTGGTGGGAGGCGAATGGTCTGGCCATTCGGCCACCGTGGCTCCCTCATGAATACAGGATGAGTCAGGAGGAGAGGTACATGTTTTGAGGGGTGATAGTACTGGCGATTCTGAACAAAATGTTTCTAATAAACATATGCCCTTTTCTTAACCGTTTCAGAGAAACCGAATGAAAACAAGGAATGGGAAATGTGCAGGTGACGGTAAATCACGATACTGTTATCGTACGTTTTATTTAATTGTGTACATTTCCTCACAAAACATGTTCAAACACTCCATCACCAACTTCAATGCATTTTGCTGCTCTGATAAGACAGCTGCTGTGTTGCTGATTTGAGCTCATTAGTACATTGCTTTACTTGAGCACAAGCATGGTAAATACGAGCGAGAAGTTCCTCTCTTGTGTCCACCCTGCGCGTGTAGACTTCGCTTTTAAGCCAACGCCACACATAGTAATCCAAAGGTGTAAGATCAGGTGACCTCGGTGACCAAGCAATGACTCCATGGCGACCGATCCAACGCCCAGGATACGTTTCGTTGAGGTACTGTGTCACTGGCCGTACAGAATGTGCAGGAGCTCCGTCTTGCTGAAAGTACATACGAGCTCTTGTTGCCAAAGGGGTGTCCTCCAAGTATTCTGGTAACGCGTTTTGGAGAAAACCAAGATACCGTACTCCATTAAGACGATTATATAAAACTACTGGACCGATGAGTTGGTCATCAATAATACCGCAACACACGTTAACTGAGAAACGTTGTTGAAAACTCCTTTCTACAGTAGGGTGTAGATTTTCGTCTGCCCAAACGTGAGAGTTGCGTGTGTTGTTGATTCCGTTGCGGGTAAATGTTGACTCATCAGTGAACAGAATACGTGGAATTAATTGATCATTGGCAATGATCCACTGACAGAATTCTTGCCGGTGGACACCATCTCCTTCATACAGATGTTGTACACTCTGCCGATGATATGGATACAGACCCTGCTCGTGTACTGTGCGTATCACTCTTGTTTGTGGAATATGAAGTTGAACAGCAATTCGTCTCGAGCTAGTTGTTGGGTTGCGTTTTATTACCTGAAGAATGTTCTCAACTTCATTGAGCTTGTTGTACGGGACGTTCGGATACAACATTTACGCTGTGAAGCATACCACGGTCACGCAATCCTGCAAACACCCTGCTATCTGGAACTCTGCGATTAGGAAATCGTCGTTCGTACTCACGAACAGCGGTTCTGGAATTCCCATCGGATAAACCGTAGACAAACATCATGTCAGCATACTCTGCATGTGTGAAGACTTGTGGTATTTTTGACGACACTGAACTGTATTCACTGTACACGTAACAACACACTAGTTCCCAATACTAGGACAAGCACTGCAGGACTGAGACTGAGGTAAACAACTGCGCAATGCTTAGAGCGCCACCAGTACTATCACCCCTCAAAACATGTACCTTTCCTCCCGACTCATCCTGTATAAGGTAGTCGGGTTAGCTCCAGAAGAGTTTTCACGTGACTTCGGCAGGAACAGTTCGGTGAACATTAACAGTCTCATGCATATAAAGTATGAGTGGGTGATTTTTCGTAGGCTGTGGAGAGAGGTGGGAGGACGTGTAACATGCGTATGTGAGTGAGTAGCAGGACGATGTGAGTGTTATAGACGGTGGTGTTGGTGGCGAGAGTGGTTCCTGAAGATGGATGAAGGATGGGGGCGTTGGAGTATGGCGTGTTTTTTGTAAGGGTGAGATATGAAGTCGAAATGTTTGTCTAGGCTGATGCCTGAGTATCTGACGGATGATGACCATGGGATGGTAGCGTCTGGAAGTTCGGGTGCGTGTTCTGGCATGAGGCGTTGGCGTGTGAAGAGATTTGGCGAGATTAAGTGCGATGCCACCAGATAGGAATTTATTTTTAGAATGAGATGAGGCCACGGCTGAGGCAGTCGCTGCACATATGTTCGTGAACTGATGTTGAGATGAGGCAGGTGTCCTGGACAATGTGAGTCCTGGAGCTTTTTTTTTTCTTGCGTGAATATATCGTATAGAACGGTGTAGTCACGTGCGAGCTGTGATAGTTTTTTGACACATGTTCAAGCAGTCAAGCTGGAGGTGTTTCCTTTTAGTGAACAGTTTTATTTCTCTATTTCAATTACAGTATTGTAAAGCCAATTTGTTCGTGGCGTACGTAGGTAACTATTGAAAAAAATAACTGTGTCAAAAAATTTGTAATTTGTAACGTAATATATCTCGGCATGTAAGACAACTATAATATAATCGACTAGAAAATTTTATCTATTTTTACGTCGGAACAAGGAAATATCTAGGCTTTTCCTTCGCCCGGGGCAAAATTGAAGCCTACTCCCCCCTCCTCCTGACCCACACTTTTTCCATCAGTCTAATCAACCTAACAGTAATAAACGTATCTTGCATACGTTGTTTTGCGCTCGTGTAAATAACAATATAACATTTTAGTAGAAATACATCAAACCTCTACTCACTAGCTGCTGTTAGCGGTGTTTTAAGTGTGCATTCTAGGTATAAATACTGTATTTATATGGTTTTCAGTTAAAGGTTAGTAAAAATACAAAACTAGTATAAGTCTAAACATTGGCAGATATTATATAATTTTTACACTCATTTACATTTCATTCCCAAGTAAATATTTTCGGCACCACCAGTCTAACCCGGCGCCCGGGGCAGTCTGCCCCCTCTGCCCCTTTATATCCGCCCATGGAGCAGAAATTAAAAAAAAATTGGTGACAATGAATTACTCGGCGATTTTAAAGTTTTCATTTCTCCGATGAATTCACACGTATACGTAGCAGTTGCAGCTCGCAAGCTATAAACTTACATATTTACGGACAGCCTCATGGGTCCCAGGCAAACCAACTACTGTTTTGCAACATGCAGAAAGACAACCTACATTGCTCGCAATTGTACTTGCGGACGTAAGGAGACGCCAACGCTAGAGCAAGCCGCGGAATAAATCATTGCTGTTTGGAGCAGCGGGGACAGTTAACGTGACACGTGACCATATCTGCATGCATATGGTAACCTCCGGGGGCAGGGCCTGTTGAACCCATTACCCGGGCCCGACACATGCGGTTAATGGCTCATTAACGGCAATAAACCACGCGGAGCTGTACCCTGGTTCGCTGCAGCACGTCTAGCTGGCGCAGGCCAGCAGGACAGGGCCTACCTCAAGTTGTTATGGACCACTGAGCATGTCATCTAGTCATACATATGCACAGTTCTGCGAGGAAATATTGGAGGTGATGGCGAAACTGAGGAGAAAATAACGGAAAATATCGGGAGTTTTTGATTGCATTGCACAGTGAAGAGTGCTGAGATATTGATGGCCCAATTCAAAAGAGAAACAACTAAAAATGCCTAGTTTTGAGTAAAATTCAAATCGAATGATTTTCGTTTCGCTGAAAAAAAAACCCTGTTAATTAACATATTAATTGGTTGGTATTAATATGAAGAAAGATTCCAAAGGCAACTATTTAAGGTGTTTAAAATGTTTATAGTCTGCCTTTGCTGAAATTATCACACTTTAAAATAAAATAAATACAATCTAGCTCTTCACTGGCAATCAGAATAAAGTGCCATGTTATTAAAACAAGAGAATTTACGTGTTGTTTTTCTATACAGCTGAGTAGATTGCACTTCTGTCTGTGTTATTGAGCCAAACTAAAAAATGCAATTTTTTTTGAGTTGTTTACAAATGGGACATCGATATCTCGGTTAAAGCCCTACTCTCCTGTTTTTACTTGTTTCGAGATAATAATATTTAAAACATAAACGAGAACAAATATAAGAAATCTGTTTGGCAGTTTTATTAAAATTGGGTCTTCTCCATGTTGGCTGATTTTTTCGAGACAGTAAATACTATGTTTTTAGCTAATTACGTAAATAACGAAATTCTGGTTTACTGACGAATATTTTTAGTCGAAACTGTGTAGTGCTGTGTCTAGGAAAAAAATAGTTATCATAGCAAAACCATTTTACACTGAACTGCAAAACATATATCTCCCAAGTTAAAAAAATATGTACTATCGACAAAACAGTAAGAAAAGGGTAGTGTTACTACACACATGACTAGAGTGATAATTTATCTTCATCTCCCAACATGTAAATGTAATGAAAATGTGTATTAATTTCCGGATGTCATGCACAAAACTAAAATGACGAGGTTTAATATTTTATAGATTGTATTTAGCATGCTTCAAAGTTGACAAATTGCCGAATGAATTAAGTAATAATACGCCGTCGGTTTTGTTAGCATCATTATTTAAAAACAGAAGCGTTATTTAAATCCTGGTATCGCTTTTTCTTTATAAAAATGTTTAAGGAAAATGAACTATTCCGTAGATGCCAATGCACTCGTTCCTTTACTTTGTCGTTACGTTTCTCCTCAAAATATCACAAAAGAATATTATTCTCTTGTATTTGGCATTATAACCTCAAATTAAGGCTGATATTATTGATAAAATGCAGCCCGAGGAAATCTTAAGAGTGTGTAGTAGATAAATAAACGCTGAAAAGATGAATTGATTTCTACGTTTTTTTTCGGAGCCAATATGGATAACATACTCAATGACAATCTTAGATAATGGTATTTGCCAACTTTACTAATAATTATTTAGCCATAATTACTAATTCGTTACGCGTGATCTCTTGCGCCGCAGTTAAATGCACTAGATTCCGGCGTCAGAGATTGTGCCTCAGAAGTTCGTAACACTGGTAACAATTTTGTTTAAAACGTTGGCTAAAACTGTTGTCTAGGATTGCTATTGTTTAATTTTCGCAAATTGACTTCAAGAAACTTACAGTTATAGATTAATGCTTTTAGCGTTGAATTATGTACCACGCCCTCTTAAGCGAAGTCTGACGACCTTAGGGAAATTCTGTTTTTCCTTTGACTTCCCTCATTTTTCACCTCTGCAATTAAAAAAATTCCTCGCATTTCACTAGGAGAACCTGAGACTATACTCGGCGGGACTGTGCATTCGGTTCATAATGTATATTGATCAACCGATATTACTATAGAAGGAAATCTGTTTGCGCTTACCAAGGCGATCTGGGTTCGATTCCCGCAGGTTCCGGCCAGGATTTTCACATGTGGGAATTTAGCCGACAATGTTTTAATAATGTTTATATTTGTACGAGGTATGTGGTTTGTTTTGTAGGCATTTATTGTGACTATTTCTTTTTGTAATGATACATTTGTAGCTTTCATAGTTTTTGTATGATGACGTTCCAAAGTCCAAATTTGTATAAAGCAATGTTATGTTAGAAAGGAAAACCAACTGACATACCGAAATCGAATAATTCATACTGAAGGACAGCGTAACAGGCTATGTCAATACATGTGTATAAACTGCAATGAATATGTTTTTGTATTTTTTTAGTTACTGAAATTGAAATTAATAAAAATTGCCAAGATACTTGAATATGTTGAAAAATACGAAAACAAAAATATTCAGTGCAATTTTTGTACACTACATTTCTTGACGTAGCCTGTGACACCATTCTTCAGTGTGAGTTATTTTATTTCTGTAATTCAGTTGGTTTTCCTTTCTATCGTGAACCTGTCTTATATACATTTGGACTTCGACACTTTATATATAAAAACTATAGAAGGTAAAAAATGTTCATAATGGTATAAAAAGTCACAGTATATGTCTACAAACCTAACCATTTCTCGTACAAATATAAAAGTTACTAAAACAGACAAAATCTTCAGTGAACTTCTCTCGCGGGAGCTGCATACTTCAAGAGGCCTGGCGAGAGCAAGGTGGATCTGTAGGTTAAATTTAAATCGTTGGAGCTCGGTAATCTTTCGAAATACACGTATACAACCTCTGTTTTTTTTTTTATCTCGGTACGGTCAACATTACTACACAATCTTTTAGGATGTTTATTTTTTAAGTACCCTAAAACTACGAGTAACCAAGTATTTTCCATTCTCAAATAAGTCCACTTGGCTCAGAGGTTAGAGCTCTTGACCGATGAACCAAGGGTCCCGGGTTGAATTCCCGACCGGCAGGATTCAGAACTGGGTGTTGTGTTTGTTCCTTCACCCCTCATACCTGCGGATGGCTATGACTAACTACCGCACACTGTAAAATTTTTTAGGTAAATTTACTCTACATGTAATGGAAGCTAATTACCTCTACAAGTGAGGGAAAATTACTCAACACGTGCCAAGGAAAGTTACTCAACTGGTAATGTAATTTTTCATTACATATTGGCGCAAGCCCTCTAGGATAATTTGATATAACGCCCGAGCGAAACTTCCGAGTGGTTTGTGTGGCGAATAAACTACCTTGCAGAAATTTCCACACATATTCGGAAATCAGATTTCCCTCTCAAGGTTGGGGAATATTACTATATATATGGAGTAGTATTACTAACATTTTTTACAGTGCAGGATAGCCTCGCATAATAGCCCAATGCGCAAACTTCCAAATATAAATGGAAAGTTGTAGCAAAAGTTTAACAGAAACACTCCAAAACACCTACCCCATATTTTTCTGTAATTGTTTATTCCTGTAGCAATGTTTTTCTTTCCTGAATGCATAAAAAGGTTTTCGTCCGTAAGCGATACCTAAATAGGTGACTGCGCCTCATGGAATGTAATTTAACAAGTAAATCACCATCCTCGATGACGTCATAGCTCCCAGGTAGGCGTGTCCTTATGGGTGTTTTAAGCGGGGAAAATCATAATATTACATTTGCTTGAAATATTGTTAGTTTTGTAGACGTTGCTTGGGAGTACATTTTCCTCTTACAAAAAAATATATAGCTCAACCAGTTTACCTATGATGGCATTTTGAAGTAAAAATGGGTATGTTTTTACTTCATGCACACTGCGAATAACAATAAACATAATGAAATCGAGTAATTCACATTGAAACTACATGTCACAGGCTAGGTCTTGAAATATATAAAAACCCATTACAAAATATAATTGTATTTAAAATAAATGTAATAATTAGCAAAAAATAAATTTCAGAATATATTTTAATACTAAATTATTTTGTAATGAAGTTGTAGTTTCAATAATAATTATTTTGTTTCATTGTATATATATATATATATATATATATATATATATATATATATATAATATGTATATATATATAATGTGTGTGTGTGTGTGTTTTTAGCGGCGTGCATGAAGTAGAAAAATGCTAATTTTGACTTTGAAATGCCGTCATGGTAAAACTGGCTGATTTAATTTTTGTAAGAGGAAAATATGCTCGCAAATAACGTCTAAAAACTAACACTACGTCATTCAAATATGAAATTATGATTTTCCCCCACTTGTACACCCTTAAGAGCTGACCAAAATCTCTTTATTCAGATGTCGTGGTAGACGTGTCGAAGACCGAGGTCGACATTGTCCAGACCACGGCCGTAGAAGAACAGGTCTGGACACTCTACTGGAAACTTGACCCCCTTGTTGTTTGACTGCAGTTCACCAAGTTACCAAGAATATTGTGTTTTACTGGCGCTGCAGTTAGGGCGGCCGGACTGAAAATCCGCCTACTTTCTCCCCACTAAGATAAACAATTTATCGAAACGTATTTTTTTTTTATCAATTTATGAAATACTTCCTTCACTCACAAATTTAAGAAAAGGCTCCAGCAATTTTTATTAACTTTATAAATTTAACAACGGAAAAAAAAGTGGGCGGAGTTTGAGTCCGACCGCCCTAACTGAAGCTCCAATAAACACAATATTCTCGGTAACTTGACGAACTACAACCAAACAACAAGGGGGTCAAGCAAAATACATTGTTAGATAGGCGAGTGTCCAGACCTGTTCTTCTACGACCGTGGTCCAGATTATCTTTGATATCTTAGAGACCGACATGTTGACTAATGGCATCAAATTGTAACAGCCCTACTGAGCTCATCAGCCATTCAGGCTACGTACCAGAAGTTTTCAATATTTTCAGCCTGCAGGGCCATTGTTTCCCAGAAGAAAACTACTGCGGGCCACAGATTTACGTATAATCGAACTCTAGTAATGAAAATTTATTCACATAGATATGAACATATGTAAAACTTTTAACCGAAAAATTTACAAAAAAAAGTAAATAAAATAAATTGCTGGTATCGGCCGGCCACATATCACTTGGGCGAACCAGGGCGGGATTAAACGTTGTATTTTATAGCACATTTTTATTAATGTATTTAAAATTAATATTTTATTTAATTTTACTAACATTATTCGTAAATTTGACTATACTTAACTTGAATTTTCAAATTTAGTATTGATTTCATGAAAACTTAGTTAGTAATTTATCTTGGTATTTGTACATTTACAAAATTATCTTACCTTTAGTACGTGTACAAAATTAGTTTAGCAACTAGCTTAGAAATAAATAATTTGTAAAAATACTACTTTTTACAGCATGTACCAGGTTTGCACACTGTCTTACACTACACTGAAAGTTAACGATACTTCCTCGGAACGAGTTTTAATGCATCTAGTATATATAAGAACATGGTCATTAATTTGTGGTGAATCATGAGAATGTTGGAAAATCAAATGCAAACAAATTCCTACGACATTGTTAAAATCTTTGGTTCTGACATTTATGTGCAACTGTTAAAGAAATGTATAGGATAATCACAGAAGGAAATAACCGATCTTTTTTATAACTTTGCTGTTCTGTATGTTCTTAACGAACCAGTCATTTCACATTTTTCTTCTCCAATTCCAAACAAGGTGTACGGGAAACTACTATAAGCTAATAAAATCGCGTGTGCAACAGTAGAAGAACATGTCTAGGACTGGTCAGTTTGTCAAACCAATAAGGAAGTTGAATGTCATCATCGTGCGTAAGTTTTGGTTACAATGATTCGATAGGTCAGTTCAGTAGGTTCATGAATTACTGAAGCAATACACGTCTATCTGTCTCTCATATACATATGGGTGTGTTCAGAAACAACAACATGACAAGCAAACCACACGAATTTTGGGCTAATTTGGGGACGAAAATGTAAATGGCAATAAGTTGTAAGACATTTTACGTGCAATGTGGGCTGTGCATATAAAATGTCATCGTACCATTTTTTGACATTAACAGTTCCGTCTCCAGTTTAGATCAGAGTTCGCGTAGTTTGCTTGTAATGAGGTTGTTTATGGTAGAAACACAAGACACTTAGGCCTATGTTTTCTGTAGATTTCACGTCATTTATATAACAAAATCATTGAACAGTGGTTGATTACGAGTGTAACGACGTGTCTACGGCATGTAAGATTCAGGAGTGACGAGGCGGTGTACATTATTAAAGTTCAGGCAGCGTGCAGTAAATATTCCACTTTACGAGAAATAAAATCTTGGGAGATATTAATGAAAATATAAATGATAGAGTATGCGAGTTACGAAACACCGTAAGCTTGCAGTCCTCGTATAGCAACTACTAAAATTAGCAGTCGTTGACTTACCTAGTTTCTTCCGTAGCCAACTGGTTCTCAGTTCACTCGCTTTACGCTATGACGTATTGTACGAAGCAACCATCTCTCCTGCTACACGTGGCCACAGTTAGCGCAGTGGCCAGAGCACTCGCCTTCTAGAAAGGCGATCTGGGTTCGATTCCAGGCGGGGTCAGTCCCGGGGTTTTCACAGGCGTTAATTGTGCCTGAAGATGCTGCTGGTTTCCACTGCTGCTCCATACTCGTGTCATGTCACATCTCACCAGCGCTAAAGACCTAGATGTTAAGTGCTGACCATAGTACTACATTTCTTCGCTCCAAAATGAATGGCCTTCCAAAATATTTTAGTAGAAATATTATTCACTATTCATAGCAGTGTTAGCACTTCTCCAGACAGTTTTGTCATCAATAATAATAATAATAATAATAATAATAATAATAATAATAATAATAATAATAAAAGTTGCAGGTGTCTCGTATGTCATTTTCGAGTAAAGCGAAATCTATGTACTGTATTTATAACTGTTGTCACAAAGTTTACATGCATGTTTTCTCGGGGAGCTCCCGTTTATCCCGCTCTTTCATTCCGGCACTGCTCCATACTCACCTTTTGTCACTCCTCACCATGGCTAAAGACCTCGATGTTAAGCGCTGAACAAAACATCTCATTCACTAAGTTTACAACAGAAAATTACGATAATATACTAATTGACTGGAAGAAAAAAAAATTATAAAATGACCACTTGTGAAAACATGAAGCACTTTCTTTGTACATAGTGCGAGCTGAGCGCGAGGTCTGTCACAACTAACGTCTACTTGTTTGTACAGAGTGGCACAGGCAGTTAAAGAACAGTGGCTGTGGCACAGGCAGTTATAAACAGTGGCGCAGTGGCGTGCTACTCATAACTACGTGGTCTACCTCCCAGGCGTGATGTACTAACAATAATACTTGGTGCTTGAGGTAACAGAGGAATTGAACGCAGATAACTTTCCAAAATAAACTACGATCTATTCTGTGGAACTGCACACACTATGGCAATATCTGCGTGAGCGTATCATGTTGATGGGAGCATTTTTGAAGCTCTGCTGAGAATTTTGTTAGTTATGAACAACTGAAGAAGTGAACAAATTTTACGTGTACTTTGTTTTCAAATGCAAGTACTTGAATTACAATATAAAGTACGTATTAATTTTGTTTTAAATTTGTAAACTGTTATAATTTGGATGTCTTCAACAGTTAGTATTACACGTATCACTGAAAGAAAATAATTAGGCTAAGAAGAATATTTGTACGTTTCCGAAGCGATAATACTTCCGTCTACCTGGCTGCTGAAGTGCGTTACAATCAGATAGAAATACGTGAGGTTGTTTTGCGAAATATTCGCGTCTTGTTTCCGATTCACCGACTTAAACGGAAATAAAATTTACTTCATAGGAGTGTTTGTCGAGTACTTTTAGAACACTACGTGCATTAAAATCACAGTTTCCACGCCCTCCAACATATTAAAAATAAAAACCCTCTTTCGCGCAGCTACATTAAATACCTAGTACCCTCATTGGTATAGGCTGTTCATTTTAAACTGAACACACTCCAAGATTTATAATTGCCAAAAACTGTATTTTATTTGGGCCCAAGATTTGAAGGAGCTGAAATGTTAACACTGGTTTTTAGTTTCATGGAAGTTTTCATGTTAAAAATTGTAAAGAAGAATAAAAAATAAACAAATAAACAATTTAAGCAGTGCTCACTTTATCGTGAACAGACTATACATTCTATTTTATATGTAGCTACGAAACTATGCAAGATTCCTGCAGTGAACTTTCATGTATATTTATGACATGAACACATCATCATAGTCCCAGTAAGATGACAAGCACTGCACACTAGTAGGGAATCTTGCAGGCTTAAGTGCAGTGAAGCACTCACTAAGTGCGCAAGTCGGTTTCGTCATCGCTCGTTCGCTTCTGAGATTTAAACTCGTAAGACAGCATATATAATTATCATCTCAGTTAAGTATGTTTGTCATACAGCTTGAGTGGCTACAACTCTCTTCAAACTGAAGTCCGCTACGTTTGGAATCCTCTGAAGTAAACAGAGCAGTTTTTATTAAATTAATAAGTTTCGCGTGTATTATCTCGTACGTGGTTATAAGAACTCGCGAGGGTACGGTGAGCAAGACAAAATATCAGTTTCACGTGTGCTCAAATAACACGAGTAAAGGTTAAGTTACACGCGTCTACGAAGTGACGAGAACAGCTTCTCGAGCGAGCTAAGCTACTCTTAGTAGGAGAAACTGGCAGCTTGGAGCGAAAGTTAATGTTAATGCACTCAATAAAAAAACAACGAAGTGAACTGAATTAAAAATATCGGAATAACAACCACAAAAGGAATATTGTATTTTATGTAAATACGTAACATTACTTGAAAATTATATGTTGCGGACGAAGCATTTAGTAAAATATTTAACATGTATAAATGTCTTTTTTTTGTCCCTGCCATCTTAAAACCCTGAACAGCACCACAAACATGTATCCCAAACCTGGCGGTCTACAAATCCTAGTTACGTCACTGAGCAAACCTTTCCTGGGTCAGTTCGTGAGTTTTTACGACAGCCTATGTAAGTTTATGGGCGCTTAAGAAAACCTTGCTCGATCTACACGATAGAGTTAAAGTTACTCTAAAATCGTTCGAAAACATTGTGTGGATACAGTCTAGGTCTGTTTCAAGTCTCTAAATATTCAACTTGATCTCTTCACCTGATTTATTCAGAACTACCCTGCTCTGTAACCGTGGCACTCGGGTGTGACCATAAAGAAAATCTGTTTTCGGTGGTTAACTATAGCATGTATGTACAGTAAAAAATATTAATAGTGCGCAATTGTAATGCCGTATATTTGTACTGAACTAGTACGAAAGGGTATTTTGCGTTAAACCGAACTTAGTCTACGGCGCGTCGGAAATAAACCGCTTCTGCAGGTGGCCATAGGCCGCCAACATACTACTCTTGAGGTTTACACACTCTCGTAAAACACTGTTAAACCTCCGACGACTGAATAAATGCGATCACGTGATCAATACTGCCGAGTAGATTATACCTACTAAGTTTTCGTAAGCGCCTCGAGCTGTGTGTTGTAAATTACCTCTGACAGAATAATAATTCCGCTAATGAACCCACTGGCATGTACAACTGCAAGATTTCCTCGTCACAGGAAACAGAGTTTCTCTTGACCTTTCACGAACTGCCTCTACTCTCGCGTTATTTCCGTCGAGTTTAGTGACACGCTGTGAATCCGGGAAGAGATTGCGAGGTATGAGGAAACAGTTTTTTTTATTCCCACCAGAGAGCCTGAAGGCTGTGTTAATTACGTCCTAGATACGCGCTGTACGTGTGGGTAATTTCTGGCCGCGAGCGTCATCCACCGAGCCGAGTGATGTGCAAGCAGCCAGCGCTCGATACAGCATACGTGTGTCACACGTGACTTCAAGGTCCGCCGCGTCCATGCCTTTCCATGAAGGCATACCGCTTCACATTTTAAAAATCAGTGCATTCACCTATTGGTTCTTCAGTAGCCGCCGTCGTGGACGGTTCTGTTTTTTTCTATCCTGTGGCGGGAATTCGACGCATTACGTGTTTGTGATGTCCTGGAAGTTTCTAGAGTTTGATAGTGTTTTCTCTTAATTGATATTGGTTCTAATTATTGACTCGTTTCGTATATTGATTGGAGTTATTGGCCGTGGGCGAAACCTAGAGGCCAGTTTTCACGTAAAAAAAAAAAACCTCTTGGTATCGGTAACTCTTAAGACGGTCGGACTGATGCGAACTTACTCGTTCGTTTGCATGAGTTAATGTAAAGCACCAAAACCAAATAACAACCAAAACCAAATAACAACTAGATGCTGCAGTTTTGTTTGATAAAATATTCTGGTAACCTCATTTATATTTAGGTTTATTTAGGAGATTTTACTACAGCATAATTTTCAGATTTACTACGTTGTAGGTAACCCATTAATTCTTTTCTACATAACATGTAGTTTTTGCGATTTGAAATACAATCATTTTAATTTAATTTTCCAACCATAATTTCTACAATTGGGATATGGGGAGAGATTTTAACTGGTGCTTATATTGAGCACTGGTGAGGGGTTAAGTGCGGTGAGTAAAGGTAAACGATGGAATTCAAGGGCTAGAGAAACAGGAGTACCCTGAGAAAACCCGAGAGCTAACGGCAACGTCTGCCACGTTTACTACATTTGAAAATAGGAAACGACCACTCCAGGAACATCCCAAGGGAGAAACTAACCTGGGGTTCTATGAACTGTTTATTTAATGCCCGCCTACTAGTCGTGTATTTGTACGAGTGAAGCACGGCGCCAAAGTCTATGTTCACCGGCTCATCTGGTACGGTATCTCCTCTAGCGCAAGATACGACGTGCAGTGGTATCGTAGATCACTTGTATGAAGGTCACTTTCGGTGGTGACTCCATGTTTTTATTGGTCAAATGTTTAAGCAAATTATATTGCATATTTCTAGAGTAGTTTCACTTAAATCCTGTAAGTAGTTTTAACAGGATGGAAAATCTGTTATTAGCCATTTTGAAGGGCTCCGAAATAATTTTTCTGCTTGACGTGATATTCTGAAATTACCTATCTGTCATAATTTGGAGTGTGTTATCTTTTAGTACATTGACACAATTTGCACGTAGGGAATATTTTCGTAAAAACATATTTACGAACACACTGTAACTCATTCCAAGCGCGTGGTCGGCGGCCCTTAATACACAGTTGGCAGGCATGTCGGAAGTTTGTAAGCATAGGCACGTCGGTTGGTAAGTGACCAGCATGATCAAGAGTGTCTGGTCCACATCGAGGTAATTAGAGACGGAACAAATAGTTGAGGCTGAGGCCGGATCTCCAATAAAAGTGTGCGTACACTCTCACTCCACACTCTGTGATTCACTCTTCAGTCAAATTGGGACAGCCACCCTCGAATGCATCCTCAAAGCACTGCAACCTAGAGTGAGAAAAGGAAAGCAATGGAAATATTTCCATACACTTATAAAATAATTTCTACTTACATGAAAAACTAGCTATTCCCTTGACACTTGAAAAAAAAAAAAACTACGCTGTGCACAGATACGTCGTGTTTCTCTCGGTTTTGAATGAAAGCAAAGGTGTCTTCCCGCAGATTGGGCGAGAGGGTGCAGCGAAGGAGCATAGTCTCGCCCTTTCGCCCACTCTCCCTCGAATTTGGGACTGCAGAGAGTACACTACTTGACGTCAAGAGGATGCGATAGAGTGCTCTCTGGGCTATTTGAGGCACAGTCTGACAGGAAATTGAGAAGGAATTGGCCATCATCCTGCAGCGAGGAACCATCCCGTAACTGGCCTTGAGAAATTTTTGAAAAGCAAAACCGTGCTGAGAAAGTAGGACCCGCGAGCCCACTATTTACCTGCGCCACACTCAAGTTAATAATCAAACTTACGTATGACGTGATTGCAAGAGATACAAAATAATGACTCATTATTTTATCACACGACGCATTTATGAATATTACTGAACAACAATAAAATGACTCTTAAGTTAAAAAAAAAGATTTGTTTATCGTTACCTTAATTGTAAAATATCGTATTGAAGATGAAACATTTGAGCTCTTTTAATCCATATTATTTACAAATAATTATTGTTAGAAGTAAATATAAGAATTTAAATTTATAATAATGTCACAAAAATTCTGTATTTTTCTCAGCGTGAGGAAAATTTTAATGGCTTTTCTCTTCTCCTTTCTAAATGGATGAGAAATAGTTACGAAGTTCTACAAGTAAGGTGACGTTATGTTTTAAGTACTTGTTCCGAGGTCTTAATTGCCCATGACGGCTCAAGGCAAGTTGGAGATGAGACAGACTGCAGTGTTGGAGGAAACTGTTGAGCCACGAGAGCCCATATTCGCCGGTAGCGTATGCCGTGTTACCCCAGACCTTGGGTCGATGCGGTGGAGAACCTACGATCTAACTAATTAGTTATTCGAACACTCGTTGATTTTACTGGCTAGTAAAAATCCAATGTGCAAGAAATTAACATGTGAACATACTCATGGTCTCAAAATTTTCAAGAAGAAATCGCTGGTGCTTGAAGCCGTTCGAAGGGTCGAGTGTTTACCTTCTACATTTTTATCACAGTGCTTTTCTTTTGGTTACCATACGAAATAACAGCAAAGATGTTGTCATAGTGGAAAAATCACTTAAAATACTATTAATTCATTCCACATATTTGTATAAAGTATTGGTGAATAAAGTTACATACTGAATAAAATTAATACGATAGGTGCTACTTAAATTATTCGTGTTGCATTCTGAATGGCATGAAATAATTTCTCTTGAGAACTGGACGGATAGACAGCCCATATTCTAATTTTCTTTGCATTATAATTCAAAATCAAAATTTTCAGAAGTAAGATAAAGCTAGCAGTAAATGACACCTAGAGTTGGAATCTAAAGATACGTTTCTACACAACAGTGATGTGACTTAAATACGTAACACCAAAGTCTAAATTTGTGTAAAAACAACTACTCGAGTGTTTAAGTTAATATGAGAAATGTACGTCAAAACACACGTATTTTTTGTTTTTCTCAAAAAGTTGTTTCATGGAGCTACAGCGGATGCAATATCACGAAAACGTTTCCTCAAAATCACGGAAAAATGTGGTTCTTGAACCCCTTTAACCGACATAATTGCAGAAGTATGAAGATTGAAAAACGAGTTAATCACACAGCGTAGACAACGTGCGTTGTAGGCCGGGTCCATGTATTACAAACACGAGCGGGAAGACGGTCTGGAAGAGAGCCAACATGTAAAGTGGAGGAACTGGTGGTTGCCACAGCAGAGGCGGGCAGGTTTTCATGAAGGCCTTTCCTTCACCTTGGCACTGTTTTCCCGATCTTTTGCTCCATTCAGATGTAGTCAGCTTGAAAGCAGAACTGCCTGGTTATTAGTAAAGAAAAACAAACAGTGGATTAAAGCGTAGGCAGCTCGTGCAAGATGCGTAGTTACTATTTTCTTAGCCTCAAAGCTGAATGACTTTGCCTAGACGAAGGTAAAATCCAACGTAGACTGGTCTCGTCTTTTAAATAATGTTTCCGTGAACATGTCTTCAAAATGTTAGTACACTTGATCTTGTCGATTTGCAATGCAATAAGAATGCAAACCACTTAAAATACCGACTGAAAATGTGTTAGAAATAATTTCATATTTGTTTCCTAAACAGCGCACGAACTGTCATACGATAGTCGTTATAAACAAAGATATTTAAACTCCGGCGTGTACTCAACTGTATCTTTTTCCTGAAAAACAGCGCTTTATCGCAGGGGAGGATCCAGAATGGAATTGAGGGAGGGGGGGGGAAATATATTTTTGCTAACACCGGTTGGCCGATTTAAAGCGGTGGGTCCGGGTGTCCTCCCCCGGAAATATTTTGATTTTAAGATGCAAAATGGTGCACTTTGAAAATGTTCCAATGTGTGTTAAACATTAACGTTCAAAATCTTCTCAAAGAGTTTACAGTCAGTTTCTTAGAATATATTGCAAAGTTCGTAACACCTACTGCAATTTCAATAGTTTGAATAAAAAGTATAACATTTCTAATACAATGTTGGGCTTTTGGCGGAGGGGAAGGGGGTAAATTTCCCCAATTCTTCCCCCCTTGTATCCGCCTCTGCTTTATCGCGAGCACATAAACGATCACTATACATCATACAAATTGAATTTACAACACACCGCCAATATAGATTCGTTAACACATACCAATATGTTAATTTTAGATTAATTTTTTTTTAAATTTATAATTGCGTAAAATTAATTTCGCTGTTTCCCAGTGGCTTTCAAGCCGGCCTCCGTAGCGTAAACGGTTAGGCGCTGGTCTGCGGTTGGAGAGGTCCTGGGTTCCAATCCACGCTCGGGCATCGATGTTGTTTTGTTCCTTCACCTTACTTCACCCTCATCAATTTTGAAAAAAAAAAAAAAAAAAATCTTAAAACCTCTTTTCGGCCATATACCTAATCATCACTCTGAAGCAAAAATAAACTAATATTTCGTTGGGCTCGATATATATCGAAGATTTATCTAAAACCCATACCAGGTTTTGTCACCTCCTAACAGACTAAAATTCGAAAAAACCCTTAGTCACATTTTATACTACTTTACTGGTGTCTCTTGAACAAGTAAAACACGACAATAACTCGCCGAGTTCAAAATATATCGACGATTATTTGAAAACTAATTTCATCCCTTTTCACCTCCTTATGTGGGGAATTTAAAAAATTCGTGAAATTGCATTTCAGGTATATGAGTAAACATTATTCTTAAATAAAAACCACGTCACTATATAAAATATCAATGTGGTCGATATATATCGATTGTAAATCGAAAACATATTTCCCTCCATTTTTTTAAACTTCTTTGGGGCAAATTCGGAAAATATATTTTAGATATTTATATAAGCATCAATCTAATGTAAAGGGCACTTGATATCTCGATTGGTTCGATAGATAGAGGAATAATCGAAAACTCATTTCGCGTATTTTCATCCCCTATATTAAAGAATTTCGAGACGTCTTGTAGTCCTGTCATAGACATTTGTACACGCAACCAATTGAAATAAAAATCATGACGATAGTCAATTGTGTTCCAGTGATAGACGATGCATAAAAAACGTATTTTCCCCCTTTTTACTGCTTGGGGGTCGAATTTTAAAAAAATTCTAAAACAAATTTTAGGGTATTTACGTAAGAAACATTATTAAGTGAAAACCAACTATCTATACTGAAGGATTAGATATCGGTAACTAATCGGAAACACGCTTAAGGTATTTTCACCCCCTTAAATGTTGAACGTCGAATAATCCTGAAATTGGCTAATATGCATTTTTGTGTGTGTGCTCTAAATGTTTTCGTTAAAAATGCAAAAATGTAATTTTTGACAACCATATTCTAACATAACGGCCAAAGATCGATTCCGATTGGTGGGGACTTTCAGAATGTTGAAGAATAAGGCGTGAAAAATTATAATGTGTATACAATTAACGCTTCAGCATTAATTTGTTTGTAAATATGAAAGTAAACAGAAACAAGCTAAAACTCGTTTACAGTCTTGAGTCAGTTTTAATTTCAGAAGTATCATTTATATACAAAGAGAAAGTAATACCTTGGCTATTCGTGAAGGTTCACTGACGTTTGGTTCAATTTACCATCCAGGTGTTCACAGATCGCTTGCTGAAGTCTACAGGTTTGACAAAGTTTTGACAGGAGCGAGTTAGCCACAAGTAAAACTAGATTACTACTCAACATTTGTATAACAATCAAAGTTGAACATAAAATATAATGATTTAGTCAAAATAGCAACTTGCGAGTGAAAAACAGGAACTTATTTTTATTCCCTGAAAAATGTGTGACTTTTAGTCAACTTTATTAAGAGGACCTCGTGCTATGTCATCCCTTAGAAAACCGCGGACGCCTATTGGCTCCCAGTTTAGATGTCCGCCTCTTATTGGCGAGTGTTACCTTGGCCTAGGGTGGACTCGCAGTATTGTAGTTATTTTAACTCTTATCAGATTTTATGTATATTTCCAACAACATTGGCAGGACGTGTGACTGGATAATGTAATTATTAGAATTTTTCAATCATTTCCGCAGTGATGATAAAAACCATAGGCGAAAATTATATATAATTTACCCGTGTGTTCGTTATGTAAATTGTTACGAATGTTTCGAAAAAAAAAAAAAGTAAATTTTCGTGAGAAAATACTTCTGTCTCATTCTATGGACAACAACAAGATAAGACGCTGGATGGGTTGTGGCTGTCGCAACCTTGGGTGGCTTAAATGATTGATTTGACTTTTATTTTAAAAAAAGTTAGAACAATATACAATGGTAGCGCGTAGATTTTAACATGGTTGACAAATCGAATTTAAAAAAAAATATATGTTCTTTCTTCACCTGTACAAGTCAAATTAACTAAATTATTTTAATTGATGTTATTCATGAACTGCCAACTACGTCATATTGTACGCCTACCGAAGTCCACAGGGGCGGATCCAGGGGTGAGGCAGATGACCTGAGCCTCTTTACGCCTTTTAAAGCACACGACTTGGTACAGTGACAGGAGCTGGGAGAGGAGCATTTGCCTGGAGCGATTTAGGGGAACAATTGAAAGCTGAAATCAGGATGGCCGGAGCCGAGAATAGAACCCGGGTCTTCTCAAATTCAGTTCCAGCGTGTTACCGTTCCGCCACCTCGCTCCGTATAGTTCACCCTTGAAATATTATAATTTCTGTACGCGTATATTAGCTTTTAAGTTTTAGAAACACATTAAATAGCATAATCTTGCACCTTAAAATCAAATTTCTTCGGAGGAGAACCCCACGTTCTTTGCTTGGGTTGTAGGTGTCTCTACTTTGTAAGTCATGCTTCACCCAATCCCCTAAAACAAGAGCAGGATCCGCCTTTAGAGTTCAATGTACAGAGTTTTATTTGAAATAAATGTTTGACAGAAGTTCAATTTGTTTAAGATGTTAACAGTCTCTAATCGTACATGCTAGTGGCTAACCTGTTTGCCGTGGCTGTTAAAAATAATTTGTGTGTATTTCTACCGGAACACAACAATGTTCCGTGCCTATGATAGGAGTGGGATAAATCCGCAGTGGCCAAACAGCACTACAGTACAAGAAATCCAGGCAAAACACCTGTTCTAACAGAAAGTAGACGGACGCTGCTGTCAATAGGTGGGTTTTCTCGGAGTACTCCAGTTTCCCTTGCCCTTGCATTCCGCCGCTGTTTAATGCTCATTTCATATTATGTTCACTAGTGTCTAAGACCTTGATGTTAAAAAGCGCTCGCCAAATCTCTCCCCTTCTCCGTACCGTATCTTGCACGTTCGACGGTTGCATGTCATTTAAGAGGGCGTGGTACATAATTAAACAATAGCAATCCTAGAAAATAATTTTAGCCAACGTTTTAAACAAAGTTGTTTCCAGTGTTACGAACTTCTGAGGTACAATCTCTGACGCCGGAACCTTGTGCATTTATCTGCGTCGCAAGAGATCACGCGTAACGAATTAGTAATTTTGGATAAATATTTATTAGTAAAGTTGGCAAACACCAGTATCTAGGATTGTCATTGAGTATTTTGTCCATATTGGCTTCGAAAAAAACGTAGAAATCAATTGATGTTTTCAGCGTTTATTTATCTACCACGCATTCAGCTGGCGTGCAGTATTCTCGCCGACAACTCATATCTATGAGACTTCCAGTGGTAACCTTATTATATGACGCAATATTAAAATAATATGAACGTATATTATACACACATTTACTTTATAAAAGATTTAAGGCCAAGATTTTCGTACCTAACAATGACCTCAAGAAAATACGCTTTAATGAGAGTAGTGGTGAACCTGAAATGGGTATACGCACTCGAAATGTACTTTGATTGCTGTTCCTAAGCGAATATGACTTACGCATGTTGAGCAGTTTTCGAATAATCGTGTAACGGCCGAAGCTGTGCACGTAGCTCGGCGCCCTGCGAGCAGGCTGCCACCTTAACTCTAATGCTGGTTAGGAAGATAATCGAATTTATAATTTACGAGTTTCGCAAAGGACGATTTCTGCCACTCGTAGCTCTGGTAACTGCAAGATATTTATTTCATGCTAAGGCTCGTGGAGAGAACTTCGTGTGTAAAAACAAACATTGGCGATAATCGAAGTTTTCTCCATAAGCCAGCATGAAATAGCTCCGATACTAGCAGCGAAAAGTTTTCCCTCACCAAATAAATATTACTGAGCTTCGTAATCTGTAGAACTGACCTTGAATCTGCTTAAATATGTATTCATTAAAATGTATATTTTAAACATATAAATTATTTTACACTATGAGTATCCGTAATTCAAAGTATAAATAATTTCCACTGGAAGTAAATATTACCGTATAGGTTTTTTTTTATTTTCATATTTCTTTAATCTTACCACTTATAAGTGCTTTGTTTATTTAAACTATGTCCTTTTTGCGGGGTTATTGTTGAAAACACACAGTCTGATGTTTAGATTCATCCTCACGAAATCCTCAGAAATGTCAGGCATGCTGAACCGGCGGATATATCGATTAAACAGAACTCGACCAAAACAGTACTTAACTATTCGAAGCAGTGGCTGCATTGTTGAATTTTCAAACAGAGGCGGTTTGCTGAACAACAGGATCAAATTTTTAGTCTTCGACCGCACGACGAATGTAGGCTCTAAACAAGACGATGGCCCGGCCTGGCCTAGCGTAAAAGCTCGCGGCGAGCAGGAAAAAAAGCCAACCGGTTCTCGAAAGGGAGTTTCTCACTCGGCAGATTAGTGTGTGGGGGTTTGACCGTTCATCGAGCTGAAGAATAGCACCACAGAACCTTCCTCAAACCTTCTTCCTCAGGCTGAGCAGTAAACATCTGAGACAGCAAGTCTCAGCGAACATTTTGCTTACAGATTACTTAATTTAAGTCACGCGTGGACAGAAAACTGGTGTTTTTAGACAATCACAGAGTTCTCGCGAATTAAAATTAAGAGACGGCATTTCTCCAGTGCGTGCCTGAGTCCTATGCAACCTGCATTACTCGCATGCTCACAACGCATGGTTTTTCAGGCGTTGTACGTCATACCTATGAACACAATTTACATAGTAAATTTTCTGATAAAAGTGTAAAAAAAAAAAGTTTGTGTGCATAGGGTTTGGACACTGAGTATCTGAGCACCCGGAAATTTTCTTGAATAATGCTGTTTTATGTTTTCCAGTAATATGCTGTCAAGGTCGCGAATGTAATTATCATAATTTACAAATCCGAGTAGAAACATTCATAAATAGGGTTTTGACTTATTGGTTCTATGGCCAGCATACGTGAATCAGTGTTTATTAGCATACCCGTAAAAGAATCAAAGTAAGTTGGTCGTTAAGCCGTAACGCGCCTTGTGTTGATACTTTATAGACTAAAGTCCAAGCACATGAAAGTCCTCAGCCCACAAGTCATGTGACGTGGTCATATCTCCGCAGTTATCATGTATTTTTATGCGTAGCTGTTCGATACCAAACAATAACGTTGCAATTATTACCTAATCTACCTAAAGAAAATCTGCTGCTGATTTTTTGTTTGTTTTTAAAAAATATATGACTGCAATTTGTCAGTCTGAATTCAACCGGAACTATTACTGAATGATTGAAGAAATATTATTTTGACTCAGTTATTTAGTTGGCAACTTAAAATTAAAATTTTGAAAATAATATTCGGGGCTTTTCTAGATACGCTTTCACGTATTTCAGGTGGTTTATGCTAGCGAACATTTTTCATTTCCAGTGTGTCGATGTTCGTACTGCGAACGTACTGGTACACCTGCACCGACCAGAATTTATCACACATCGTGTACACAGGGTGATTGGATAAAACACGGACAACGCTTAGTATGTTGTGCGGGACGACAAACTGATCATAATTGAAGAAGGAACCCATATCCGGAAACGCACGGTGTGGGCGCAGTAGAACGTCAATGTTAGACAACTGGTGTCATTGGCTGCCATCCGATTTGGTCTCCAAAACAGGTACGGGATCGTTTAGCTAACGATGTGACTGTAATAACATTCCTGCGCATTCGCTACTCGATACATTTGACTGAGGTACACTGTAAAAAAATTTTTGGTAAATTTACTCTACATGTAATGGAAGCTTATTACCTCTACAAGTGAGGGAAAATTACTCAACACGTGTCAAGGAAAGTTACTCAACTGGTAATGTAATTTTTCATTACGTATTTGCGCAAGACCTCTAGGACAATTTGACATAACGCGCGAGCGAAACTTCCGAGTGGTTTGTGTGGCGAATACACTACCTTGCGAAAATTTCCACACATGTTCGGAAATCAGACTTTCCTCTCAAGGTTGGGGAATATTACCATACATATGATGAGTAATATTACTCACTTTTTTTACAGTGTACGTTTACTAGTATTTCAGTGCAGTGCCGTGTTTGACAGCAGTCGACATGTACCAGTACAAATGAGCGGAAATTACCGCCATGTTGCTCGCATACGGCAAAACAGATTGCAACGGTCGAGCTGCTGCACGACTGTATGAGGAACGTTTTCCAAACAGACATACTCCACATCATTCTTCGTTCGCGGCGATTGAGATACGACTAAAAGAAGCCGGAAAGTTTCACGTATGTACATACATAGCAGTGTAACTTGTGCTTAGCAGTCGTGTCGAATGTTTACAATGTTATCCCTTTGTTAGGTGCCAAAACGTGATGCAGGTCGACCACGTTCGACTCGAACACCTCAATTAGAGGAGGATGTGTCGAGACTGGTCGAAGAGAACCCATCCACCAGCACTCGGCAAGTGGTACAGACGCTGCACACATCTCAAAATGCGGTATGGCAAGTTGTTCACGACCAGCAGCTACATCCTTACTATCTGCAAAAAGTCCACGCATTACTAGAGGATAACTACCCACGACGAGTCCAGTTTGCCGAGTGGTTTTTACAACAGTGCATACTGCAGCCACAATTCCCGAGCTTGGTGCTATTCACAGACGAATGCTCCTTTAACCGCAACGGAATTGTAAACCTGCATATAACATGCATGTTTGGGCGAACGAAAAGCCATGTGCGCAGGTGGTTCACGGTCTCGAACACAGGTTCAGTATTAACGTATGGGCTGGGATAATTGCGGACCATATCATTGGTACATATCTACTGCCAAACAGATTAACAGGAGTGACCTACCTCACATTTCTTAGAGATATCTTGCCTACCTTGTCGGATGAAGTGCCGCTGCAAATGCGACAGGTCATGTGGCTGCAACACGACGGAGCTCCAGCACACTTTGATAGAAATGTGAGGAATCACCTCAACGTTACGTACCCAAATCGAACGTTACGTACCCAAATCGATGGATTGGTCGAGGAGGACCAGATCCATGGCCAGCAAGATCACCAGATCTCACACCACTCGACTATTTTCTGTGGGGTAGTATGAAAGCCATGGTGTATGTCACTCATGTAATATCAGAGGAGGACCTCATAGGACGAGTACATGGAGCGATTGTAACTCTTTCCAGACAACCGCACTTATTGCCATTGGACCATGTGCGTGCAGCTCAGCGCCGCCGCTGTAGACTCTGTATTGACGTAGGAGGTACACAGTTTGAACCCCGTTTGCAACCAGCTTTTTGCTGCATACTGTTTCTTCGTTTTATTGACATCTCGCACGGACACTTTTCTGGTCTCCTGCGCCCACACCCTGCGTTTCAGGACATGGGTTCTCTTCAATTATGATCAGTTTGTCGTCCCGCACAACATACTAAGCGGTGTCGGTGTTTTTCTTTTCAATCACCCTATATGTTGTTCTCAGTACAGTGGCAGAAGTGGTTAGATGTAACTTCGCTATAGCACAAGGGAATTTCCTTAGCACGCGTTAGTTCGCGTCTCATAAAACTGAGTGTGCATTAGTGCAAAACAGCGATGTCGAATATCAGTAGCGTCCTTCGAAACAAATTTTTATAGGGGACACCACAATGCAAAGTATTTAGAACATTGTAAAAGGATGTACTTTATTTCACATAACGTGAGCTTAGTACAAGAATTTGGTAACTTAATTTTTTCAAGATTGTTATCTGTAGATTTGTAAAATACCCTTGCGATTGTTCCTATTGATATGTAGCCTATACGTTTATAAATGTGATAATTAGGAGAATTGTAGCATCACAAATTTTCATTTCAACAAAAAAATATGTATTCAAATGCAATTACTATCATGTTACAAGTAGATATCTCCAGCTACCTAGTTATTTAGTTGTATCATTAAACCCACTAATTAGTCCTCAGTATACTCTGACTAAAATTTCTGCTCAGAATGTAAAGGACACATAATGTTTTAATTTGTTAAGAGTAGACGTTTTCTGTAAAAGCTATGTTTGCGCGTATATTTTTTATACTAGTGACTCCGTAAATAAATGTTTTGGTAATATTAACTTTCTCCAAGAAAGATATTATCTATAGACGACACGTTTTGCTATAGTGTCACGCGCATCCTTTTTTACGCGAAACCGCTTAACTTGTTCATATTATCTTTATCTACGAAAACACACACACTTGATACTTTGCTTCTATTTTTTCAAAAATTCAGCACACTTGTTAGAAACATGATTTTCGGGCCTCTCAAATTTGTCAAAAAAATTTTTTTTACTGCTTTAACTCCGAAAATATTACCTGAATTCGTAAAGTGCAAAGCGAGAGGCATGCGTTGGTCTTTAATTCATACTGTTGAAAAATAAAATGTTATCACCGCTTTAAGTCCCGTAGCAAAAAGACTACAGGAAAACCTTGCACGCCAGTTTGGCGCACTGCCAATAGAGGCGATATGCTTCTCGTCTAGTGTGACACACTGGCTCTTTCCGCTAAGCTGTTTCCACGCGTCAAAGGTGGAAATTCTACATCGGCGAAGAGAGAGAAAATATAGAACATGGACATAATCGTCTCTAAGGGTGAGGTACTCAACTGGCGTCTATCCTCACCTAAAGGGTGTTCGAGTGCGATAGTCATAATTTTATATTTATATGAAATAGTGTTAGTTTTGTAGACGATGCTTGTGAGTGAAATTTCCTCTTACGAAACAATTTTAGCTGGCGTAGTTTTCTCATAACGGTGCTTCAAAGTAAAAATTTGCATGTTCTGCTGCCATTCAAATAGTGAAAACCTATTGACTGAGGTACGTGAAATAATTCACAGTGAAATAACATACAACGTAATAAAACATTTGAAAACTAACCGCAAACTGGTTTTGCATTTTAAAAAAATTGCTGAATTTGCAACTTTTTTGTCTGTATTTTGCGGTATTTTTTTTTTAATTCAAAATATTACGTTGTGATTTTTTAATATTTCATTGCATAGCTCATGGGATGTAAGTTCACAGTGAATTATTTTGTTTAAGTAGGTCAGTTGGTTTTCACTATTTGCATGGCAGCGTAACAAGCAAATTTTGATTTTGACACTCCGTTATGAGAAAACTGAGAGCTAAAATTTTTTCGTAAGAGTAAATGTTCTTTCGAGTGTCTTCTACAAAACTAACAATATTTAATTAAGATATAAAACTATGATTTTATCGCACTTGAACACCCTTAATTCCGGCGCTGCTCCATACTACCTTATGTCACCCCTCACTCGCGCTTAAGACCACATTGTTGAACACTGACGAAAAAATCTCTCCCTCTCCACCGCGTCTTCTCTTCTATAACGATGTCCACAGGGCAGGGGCGTCATTTCAAGTTTTTCTGGGGGGGGGGGGGGGCAATTTTTTTTTCCGGCGACAGTGGCCTTGTTGCATCTTTTTTATTTATTAAGCATGTATAAATTAGAAACTTTAATAATAAAACTTCAGTGTTATGTGCTAAAGTTAGCATTATTTAAATAACATAATACAAAAATATATATTTTTTACACTTGAAATTATAAATCCAAGAGGGACATTTCCCCCCCCTTGCCCTTCCTTAAATGGTGCCCCTGCCAAAGTGATTACCCAGGGCGCTCGCCTCCAATCAATCCAGATTCAGTCCAGATTACCACATGCGAGTATAGTGTCGGACGATGCCGTTGGTCGATGGGTTTTCTCAATGATCTCACTTTCCTCCCCCTCATTCTGACATTGCCCCATACTCATGTCACCTCTTATCAGCATTAAAGACCTCATAGCTTCAGGTTAACTGTGCCAGTGGTCGGCTTGATGCAAACGAAGTCCATATTTGTGTGCAATGTGTGAGTGGTGGGTTGTTTGTTTGCAGGCAGTACGTGGTGGTGGCTCCCAGGACAGTGAGGCCAGACACACTGTACGGCGTGGCAGTGACCCTCTTGTCTGACCAGCTGTCCTCAGTGTGGGTCAGGGCAGAGGTCACCAGAGAGGGCACCGAAGTGGCGAAAGGCAGCAAGCAGATCACTCCTTCCTTCACAGACACAATCTTCCTCAAGGTGAACGTCTCTTCTTACAGTTCTCGGATCATTCTCACGTTTCTCTCTACATGGACGTACGACGTACTGTAGTTATTTTCTTCAGTGATGGACAGTTGCATCGAATGGCAAAGAAACTTGTGTATTGAACGTCAACAATAATGTAAGACACTTCTTACGCTGGAATTCTTTAGAGCATGTCACCTCCAGCATTGCTGACCACAAAAATTGTGACACCAAGAATGTCTCGAACTACCACAGCCAGATTTATTTAACAAAATATCCATCACACAGCAGAGATGTTAATACACCATCACAGCCGTGGGTTGTAGCTGGAGTAATTGACGCATGGACAAGATGCTCTGATGCTCCAGACTGCTACACATATTGACGTGACACATGTTTGCGAGTGGTTTAATATGGATGTATGTTCTGTAATAGCAATGTTCGCCAGACTTGTCCTTGCTATCAATGGTGCGACGGTGCCACTGACTTCCTCCACCTTACTTCTCAGCCTGTCCCTCCTCGACCTTCTGATCCCATTCAAATGAATGTGCATTTCGCTACTAGTGCTAGTAAATCAATAAAGAATGTTTTAAAGTTTGTAGGAAAAGCAGTATGACGGAAATCCTACACCCAGATTCAGTGCATAAAGAATAATGGTAATGGGGCACTATGGATATAGCAATGTCACTTTCATTGGTTTATTGTGGGGAAAGCTCTCTGTTTTAATTTCCAGTTGTGTGTTGTTGCTCACATGTTCAAAGGGCTGTGGAAGATGGCAGCTGTGTGTTTAACTATTGCAGATCCCACAGTCGAGTGTAAGCGGTGGATACCAACTGCGTGTGGAAGGCTGCCGCGATGGGCAGGGAGGAAGCGTGCTCTTCACCAATGAGACAGAACTGGAGTTCTCGCCCCGCTTCCTCTCCATTGTAGTGCAGACCAGCAAGCCCATCTACAACTCTGGCCAGTCAGGTGTGTTACACCACCATTGTTCCCGCCAGCAGTTGCAAACACATTCAGCCTATAAATGAAGTTCTCTAACCTTTCTTTATCGTAACCTGCTGCTCTTGTATACATAATTCACAATAAAGTGAGACCTTTTGAAGCACTAGTATCTCTTTTTCTGCCAATTTGTGTTTGTTTGTGTGTTTGTGTTTTTTTGTTTGTGTGTTTGTGTTTTTTTGTTTGTGTGTTTGTGTTTTTTTGTTTGTGTGTTTGTGTTTTTTGTTTGTGTGTTTGTTTGTTTGTGTGTGTTTGTTTGTGTGTGTTTGTGTTTGTTTGTATGTGTGTTTGTATGTGTGTTTGTTTGTGTGTTTGTTTGTTTGTGTGTTTGTTTGTGTGTTTGTGTTTGTTTGTGTGTGTTTGTGTGTCATTGCCATTGTCATTTTCAACGTAAACACGTGCAGTATAAATAATAACACAGTGTATAGACTTCATTGTTAATGCATAAGGCCAAAATAAATTATATTTATTTTAATTATTCTTAATAACAGAATCTTCCAAATCACTCACTTTACTGTGAACATAGAAGTTCCCTCTAAAAATAATTTGCACCTGTAGTATATAAGCGCACAAATCATGAGGCGGCAGGATTCTACTAGAGAAACATTTATAAAAGTTTGTTTAACCATGAACATTTGCAAATGTAGACTAAAGATGACATGACATCCTCATCAAAGTAAGCTCCGAACAAATTGTTCTTTACCAATTTGAGTCATGCTGGTATCAAGCTACTGCTACATGAGCATAATATTTGAAACTGTTGTGGCCTTCAGTGGCCCTTATTGCAGCTAAATTTATATTTAATATATTACAGTATGTTTGGGACATAGCTACTTGATCATCTAAATTCTGAACTAATGTTAAGTATACAATTCTGTGACATACGAGAATGAAGTCTCCAAGAGTTACCTTGGAACCACAAGATTCCTGGTTAGAACTCTTGGAAAATGTCATGGATGTTTGTGTTGTAAGTTCTGATAAGTTAAGTGTTTTAATTGAACCTGGTTATACTTCTAGCATAAAAGTGATTATGTTGCTAAGAAATACTGAAACAAAACCAACTTAAATTCCTGGGCCTGAAAAAGTTAAATTTATTACAGATATTACCAGTTATTAATCTCAACTCGTACTCAACTTCATTTCATTTCCTTGAAATACTAACGGGAAATTTCTGGATAATGTTAACAAGTTAGTTTCTTAGCAGCAGTCAATTACTACAGCTTCTCTTTCAGAATATCAGCCATAAAAGTGTATATTACTGTAAATAATTATTTTTAGTATGGGATTTGATAAATACATTGTTACTGTTTTAGAATTTTTATAACTACAGTAGAACCCTGTTACAACTATTCTGAAGGAACTCAATACTGTATACTTTGTAAAAGGAAATTCCTTATAAGAGAATAATTTCTTATTAAAAAACAATTTTAAGGATCTAGTACAAGAAGCCTTATAACCAGGAAAATGTTATACGAGGGTTCAGTATAACAGGGTTTCACCGTACGTTTATTTTGGTCAAAACTATTTTTTTTGTTTGTATCTGAAAACAGCATTTTGTGATAATGATAATTATTTATCTGACTTTAAAAGAAGCTAAGCATTGTGAATCCATGTAAGATTTTATTAAAAAAATTTTTCCTTTTCTAAATGTCATTATAATTTTCCCTCATTTCAGTGTATTTCAGAGTTATCCTTCTGACGACGGAACTCACACCTTTTGAAGATGCTGTCAACGTCTTTGTAATTGTAAGTTGATTTTGCATATATTTGATTACAGTAAATAAAATTAATAAAATCACACAGAATGTACAGATAAAAGTTATCAAAGTGAAATAGTAGCATCTTCAATGTAAACGTGCACTGTAATTGGTTGGCTGCTTGATGTGTATGACTCTCCGTGTAGGATGTGTAACAATGAATATGGCCCATGCAACATCTGGTAGTTAGTTTCTAGACAAACTATCTCAAGCTCCATCAGATGGCTAATACTGTACTATTTTTAAAGGAGAGCTGGGATCCAGTAAAAAAGTATATTACCAAACTCCAACTAAGACCACTAACTGCATAGACTAAATGTTAAAGAGGAGTAGTTAAAATATTGAAAAATTCATGCAAATCATAATAGTTGTCAATATTTTTTGTCATGGGCTGTGTGGATAGAATGATTCACCTGCAACAGTATAGGAATTAAAAAGATAGAGCTCATAGTCAGTAAATTGGTAGATAAATATGGTGAATACCTTCAAGCTCACTAAAATGTCAGTTACAGTGTTCTTAATTTGAGGGGTCTAAATTATATCCCTTATGATAATAACCAACCAAAACAGATTTTTAATAAATAAGTTTTCAATTGTTTTATAAATTATAGTGCTTTCCAGGAAAGAGTACGTATGTGTTTGTGATTGTTTAAATATCTTGGAAAATTCAAATTTCAGAAATAACCTGTACTCCCAAGTAAAAAAAAAAATTAAAAAAATCATGCTCTGGTGATTAAGAACCACTTTTATGTTCCCAAGACATGATTCATTTTTGAAAATGTTTTAGAATGATGTAAATTGGTAAAAAATAATTTTGATGACTCAATTCTTGATGTTAGCACATATGCAGGAGTTTATTTTTCCATGGGTGTTCTGCATGAATATGTTATATTTTTAATTTTTGGTGTTCAGCATTAGGGTGGGTGTTGTACTTGTGCAAATACAGTACTCCCAAGTAACATCTACAAAAATGAACACTATTTCAGGCAAATAAAAAAAAAGTTACTATTTTCCCACTAGAGCACCCGTAAGGTAGAAGTAGAGTGGCTGTGTGTGGAGCATTGCACCTGGCTGTACAATACGCAGAGCTTGTCAAAAACTGTTCAAGCTGCTCCATCATACAAATTGTTGCGAATGTATGAAATGAAATACCAATAATATTTTTTTTTGTACAATATTTAAGCTTATTTTATTTGCATTAGTTAAAATAATATATTGCACATGGCACACAAAGCTTTTAAAAAAACAAATGGTGAGCAATCATTTTTTAAAAGTTATGCCACCTGCTGCCCTGCGACATGCCAAAGCCGTCACCCAGGGTGCAACAAAGATGTTCTCCTTATGAGCAAAAAAATTCCAAGAGGTAGACCAGAAGTGTCCACCTTTCTAGCCTTTTTAAGTTTGGTCAAATTCATAGTGGAATGGGGAGTTTAGGGAAAAAAATTTTGCATTAAACTTACACATTTCCACAAATTATACATCATACAGATATTATCTATCTGCGTACTCCAAATACCAACATTAAAAAAAATAATTTTAACATCTTCTCAACTTTTTTAGCTCTGTTTGGCACAAACTGTTGCCTAGGTAACCCAACTTTTAAGCCGCACCTGAGTACTATACTACACTAGAATTTGAACATGCCTGCTTGATTTTGGTGCCGTACATTTTCTCTTCACAAGTACACTACACAAAGAATTTTGGTTTATCAAAAAATGTGGTAATTCGAATAAGACTTCGTCCCAATAAGTTCAGATTAGGACAAAATTTTACATTTTTGTGCCATTTTGAAAGGAAATTTATTATTGCTTTTTATAGTTACAAAAAAAGCAAAGCACACACAGACCTAAACATGTCTTATCACTGTTGAAGTGCCAGAAAAACTAGGTGTAGACTCTTCAGCTCAAATGAAAGTACTTGTATTCATAAAAAAAAAAAAAAAAAACTAAGATATGGAAGTAAATGTGCCATGCTGTCAAACAAATACTGTGGTATTATAAACTAAACAGTCATTATGGACATAAGTCATTGCGAGCGAATACTGCAGAGTCGCAGAAAAATCCACAAAAAAAAAAAAAACAATATTAACTGTAACCAATAAACAATATAACATACATATACTTCCAGGAAGCACTATAGTTGTACCAGAAAGATAACACAAAACCTAAAGTAAAACAAAAACCACAAAATACAATCCCAAGAAGAACACAGATGTATTGAGAAAGACAACAATAAAAAATTGAGTGTTTTGTGGCTACAAAATGGACAAGTACAATGAGGACAACATAAATTAATATAAACTTGAACAAATGTAAACATAAACAAACTGATGCAGTGTTTTAGGAACTAATTACACTCGTCTTCAGAAACGTGTAGACTTGTTTTATTGTGGGCTTCTCTGCGACCATGCAATATTTGCTCGCAATGGTGTACGTTCATAAGAACAGTTCAGTATGTACTGTTACACAACCATTGCAAGAAATGTTCAAAGCAAAAATAGTGGTATGTGTTTTTTTTTTTTTTTTACTTTTCTCACAACCACCTCAAATACAAATTCTTCAGAAATTTGTTTTAATAATATTATTAATTTGCGTATCAGTATCAGTCATAATTTAGTATCACTCAGTTTCAATCGAAATAGCTACAGTATTTTAATTTTTTTTTTAACATAATAAAATAACAAAGTTGGTTCTCACACTCACGCCCTCTTGTTTGTCATGTGATATTACACATAAGCAATCCCTTCATCGTAGCCACGTTATGTAACATGATTTGTGACTCAAGCATACGTAAAACTGCAAACATCTCAGAAGCAAATGTGTGTGTGTATCACAACACATAAACAACTCTAAATCTTTATTACAAAATAACGATGCATTTACTTTAAGAAAGAACACTGAAAGATAATGTCAGCTTTTATGTTGTTTTAAGTTCACATTCAGAAGAACCGAGAGTCCCTTCGTTTTACGTTCCCTCTGACATTATAACCTACTGTGTCAAATTAAATTAAATGTTCAAAACAGTGGGTGCCAAACTAAGCACAAATTTCACAGTAGCATAAGAGACCACTGAGCATGCTAGGATATGTAAAACTGCAGACATATGTTCATTCTGGAGCACATATTTTCTCTGTCTGAAAAATCTGCCGTGATGATACATTAATTAGCTTCAATTTAAAAATTGCAAAAATTTTTTACCCTCTGAAAATATGTTACAAGGATTATTTAATAATGTAATGTCTACTTTTTTTCAGGATCCAGATGGTTTTGTGATGAGAAGATGGGTTTCCATGCAGCTGAATAGCGGTAAATAGCATAATCCAAAAATATATTCAATACAGTACATTATAAGCATTTATATAGTTGATTGCAAATTTAAGCAGTGTACAATGGAATCTAAACAATTTTAAGAGAACTGATGTGTAAAGAAAACGGAGCAACAAAATACTATTAGTGTTTGTTAATATATTTTATAATTTCAAAAAATGAGAAAAATTATGTATTGCAAAATTATTACAAAATTGGTGACTTCAGAAATACAGTATTAAACAAACAACACTGTATGTTATGTACAGAAAATAAAAAAATCATTAACACATTCAGAGATGTCTCATAATTACTTAATCGGACACTGTCATGCAACATATTTTTCCTTAGAAAATTTCAAGATCTATAACATATTGTTGATCTCTTTAGAAGTTTTGTCTTAAGGGTGTTCATGTGACAAAAATGCATAATTTTATATTTGCACGACATAGTGTTGATCTCTTTAGAAGTTTTGTCTTAAGGGTGTTCATGTGACAAAAATGCATAATTTTATATTTGCATGACATAGTGTTCGTTTTATAGACGTTACTTGTGACTACATTTTCCACTAGTAAACATTTTTTAGCTCTCAAAGTTTTTCCGTAGCTGTTTTACTTCTACTATTTTACGTGAATGGGTGAATTAAACAACATTGATAGCGGATTACATTTCCTTTACTGCCGTTATTTACAACTGCTCGAACACACACCGCATCATGCCCGCTGGCCTACACACTCGTCAGTCCTGCACAGGGTTGCCAACTTGCACACATAGATAATATCTACAACAGTAGCAGCATGCCAAAGTCAGAATTCTCAAGTTACGGGTACATAGTAATAACAAAAACCAAGTGTCTTACTCGAATGAAATAATTTACACTTAAATAGAATATTATGGGCAATATGCTAAGATATTTAAAAATATGCTTCAGTCCTTTTGTATTTCTTTAAAATTGCCATAAATTAAGCAAATTGATCATTTTCAGGTTTTTTTTAAAGTAGAAAGGAATCTCATTGTGTGTTTTTAAACATTTTAGCATATTGCCCATAATATATAATTTCAGTGCAAATTATTTCATTTGAGTAAGACACTTGGTTTTTGTAAATACCATGTTCCTGTAAATTGCAGATTTTTATTTTGTCAAGTCACTATGGGAAAACTATGAGAGGTAAAAAATTTTTACAAGTGGAAAATGTAGTCACAAGTAACATCTATAAAGTAATCGCTATGCCGTGCAAATATAAAATTATGCACTTTTGCCACTTGAACGCCCTTAAGGCAACATGTAAAGGAGAAAATAATTGGCTAAATAATATTACAGTGAAATTAAGGATGAAAATAAATTTTTAATATAATTATCTATTCTTACTAAAAAAAATACCTCGCTATAAATCACACCTACCATGTGGGCATCTGGATAAATTTAAGACGTTAATGAATGATAACTAACCCTTACTCTTAATTTTAAAGTTTCAACCATTGTGAAAGCAGAGCACTCAGAAAGCTGATTTGCCTCTAATAACTCAAATATAAGTACGGTACTTTATTTAAACATTAATGTTATTGTCATGCATGTTTAGTGTGCTGTATAAAGAGCAAAGGCAAAGACTGGAGCGTTTCAAGGTATGCGCTGCTAGGCAATGACTATACACAGTTCTGAGTTGTGTGTGGAACATTAGACTGGAAGGGGCAGGTACACTTTTCTGCCAAGTACAAGCAGCAAGGAAGGAATTCTCCAGTAATACACCTCGGGTTCCACAACACACTTTTATTGGGAGTGATCCGCAGGCTCATTAATGGCACGTGCTCAAAGTGTATAGTCTGATCTACTGTAGCTTGTGTTGAAACATAGCCGTACTTCACCACTGATGAAAAGTACATATCTTGTATAATTTTAATGTGTTTTGTGCTCTTTACAATGTGTACTAAAGATAGAATTACATATTATTATTATTAAATATAATATATTGATTATACAGTATAATATGTAATATTAGTAAATAAAATAATTCAAATTATTCTAGTAGTAATTCTAATATTCCTAACTTTTAATTCATAAAAAATAATTTTTGAAAGATTGCTATACATACTTGCTGCCACATTGTTCTTGAAGCTCCCTGATCTCAAACAAACACTTGCAGGTGTGGTGAGTCACAATTTTGTGTTGCCCCAGCTCGCCAAGGCTGGGTACTGGAAGATCCGTGTGCAGGCAGGAGAGCAGATTGAGGAACAGTCGATAAGGGTCGAAGCATACTTCACTCCGCAGTTTGAGGTACGAGGTACAGTATCAGCCCATTGCACATTTATACGCAGTACATTAACAGAATTATTTCACAAGAGGTTTGCACAAGTATCTTACTTTTAAAAATTTTCTGATACTTTTTGGGGAAAAGAATGCGTACAGTTATACAACTTTACTAGGGAGAGAGGGGAAAAAAAAAAAAAAGAATTGGTGCCAAAATAAGTCTCGAAAACACTATAGCGTGTTGCACCTTAAAAATTGGATGGCTATTATTCAACATTATTGCACTCTTTACAGAGAAATAACAAATGTTCAGTTCCAGGATTCTCATTAAATCAGTCAAATGAGCCGAGAACACACAAATAACATAAAAAAAACTGTCTACATAATGATACTACATTGGATCAGAGCAATCAATCATCATTTCATGTGATAACTCATTCTTTCTAAACATTATTTCAAACCAGGTACTACATTATATTTAAAATTTAAAATGTGTGATTAATATGGCTTACATCTACAATATTTATTATCTTTCATATTTGTGTCATAATCAGTATTAATTTTGTGAGCAATTGCAATGACAGGTTGCTCCCAGTTAATTGGGCACATATGAATTCAACTTTTGAAAAATAAAATCCCAACTCGTTTATAAATATTGTAATAACATGTCAGTAAATGCTGGCTGCAGCTCACCCAGTCACTTTTGTGGCAGATTTTGAGAAGTTTAGTGTTTACATGTTTAGTTCAGTATTATAATAGAGGAGTGGAAATAATTTAAAATATGATAATATAATAACATTCAGTTATATATATGGAATGTAATGCATCTAGTGTCACTCACATGTCCCAACTGGTCTTTGGACAGGTTCATGTCCTGCTGCCGCCGTATGTCCAGGACACAGTTGAGCTGGTCACAGCAACAATCCTATCTCGGTCAGAACTACAAAGAATAGTCAGAGGAAACGCAACAATCGTCGTCCATGGGAGGCAACTTGAAGGGAATGGCAACATGACTCTCATATACGAGGAACGTGTCTCGATGGTGAGTTTATCACCAAGTACAGGTGCTTAGGTTATACATGGTAAAAGTAGGCCCTTTTGAAGACTATTTTCTTAAAAATTATATTTGAAATAATTTTGCTGTTTGGCAGAGGTGATACTAATTAATTAGTTGTAAATCATAATTAGAACAGCACACTAGAAATTTACACTGCTGGGATGTGTTGAGCACAATATCTTAGGCTGTATAAGGTTTGTGGTGGCTCTCACCTGACAGCATCAACTATATTCGCAAATATAGACTGCTCTGTTAGGCTTGAGAGTTGGCTGCAAAATCAAAAGTTTAAGTTCTAGGCCTCTAGTCCACGTGAGCGAGAAAATCAGCATTTCACATAAAGGGGTGAGTAATTAAATGGTTCCAATATAGCTTAAACTTCAGAGCACCACTACATGTAGGGTTGAAACAAAGTTGATAGCACCCCATGGGCAAACACGTCTGAACATCTTGCGAGTCACTAGAAGACTGGGGATGTACAAGATACAAGCAGAAGGTAACGAGAAAAAATGTAAATCTGGGAGCAGGTCATTCTAAAATGTCAACTTCTAGCATCCTTCACTACTTTTAGAATCTCGCCACACACCAAACCAGCACGAGACAGCTGAGGCCTTTCATCGCTGAGGTACTGTTCAATCCGGTGCCCTGTAGCTGCGCAAGTTAGCTTTCGGAGCTATCATAATCCATCATAACACGGATACACAACAATCTAGCTACATCAAAATAGCTTAAACAAATTTTAGTTGTTAAAAAATATACAGTAGGTGTAACAATATTTTCAAGTTATAATTCATACTTCTATAAAGGTAAGCTGGATAAAAAATTAATTAAAAAGTGTTTTTGGAGTTATAATAATGATGCGCCTTGGTTATTTTTCTAGAGAAATGGTAGCTATGAACTGATGTTGCCCATGGACATGATAAGAGCGGCCATGACAATTTTGAGAGGTGTAGAACTTCGGGTGGAAGCAAGTGTCACAGACTATCTCTACGGGGAGACTTCGACGGGGTTCAGCCACACCAGAATAATTACCAGCACTATCAAAGTGCAGTTCCTTGGGCCCAAACCACAGTTCTTCAAACCAGGGATACCTTTAGAAGGTCATGTGAGTACCTATGAAAATGCCCACTATGTACTTGCCACAGCTGTTAACATATGTTAGGAAATGTTACATATTCATCTTTTTCCCCAAGATCAGAGAACTCACCTTCATCTATAAGTAGATAGGTTTGGGGGCTACTGGGGCAGGCTGCAGGCTGTGGTGCTGTGGTGCCGCGACCGCCATCTTGTTTCCGGCGGCCATCTTGTTTCCTGTCGCCATCTTGGATTACGTCACTTTCAAAATTTCCCAAAATTTAAAAAATTTCCAAAAATTAAAAAAAAATTCTAAAATTATTTTAAAACCATCCACTATCTTGGAATGAATCCCCCCCCCCTTCCCCCATTCCCGCCGCCAAATATAATCTATTATTATAATGAGTTCTAGGAATGACCACCAGGGTTTGAGCCACCATTTTTTTTCTCACTTGATTCTACTTCACCTGTATACATATACATTTAAGGACGATGTGTAATGTACCATGCCCTCTTCAGGGTGCTCTGCATTTAATTATTAATCGCCTCCTATTTGTACAAGAAAGCATTCGTTTCGTAGATATTATTCGTAACTTAATTTCCCTTGCGACGAAGTCAAAATGTTTATTCTATGAAGAAATAACTTAAACGAACCGAATTAGAAAAGTGAAATGATTGACACTAAAATAAGGTGTAATGAACTTAGGGCACCTCCCTACATTCCCTTCGAAAGCGTCGCAGCGAGTTACGACTATTCTCTTTTCGACGATACTATATAACGCACACTTCAAACTATGTCGCCATAGTTTTAACATTTTGGCACGCTTATCAGAAACATTATTGCCTCCTTCTCCATCTTCATCAATGATAGTTTTTCAGAGTAAATTGTACGACACTTGAAGGTGGGCTTAGCAATTAGTTTCTTCACTCTTTTCTCTTTGCATACCATTTCCATTACTTGACGTTTCCTTTTATTTTCCATTAATTTGCCGAAGGTGGCGTTGTTCATCAATTTATAAAAGTCCTTCTCG